>JASVEL010005823.1:0-202368 GCA_032618575.1 Nicotiana noctiflora
AGTGTACGATGAATCCCAAACGAGCAGGAAACCACAGAACAGCAGATAGAAATCCAAGCAGAACTCGAGCAGAAAACCACAAAAATAGGCAACTAAACCAGATACTCTCACTTGAATTGCCCGAAAAAACTACTTGCTATATTACTACTTTTTCTCTGAACTTTTTCTTATCAAAAGCCAGCCCCTATTTCACTCTTTTTGGGGGTTTATATAGGTGTGAGAGTGGCTGATTTCTTGGGGAGAAAGAATGGGATTAAATCCCACTTCTCCCCCTTTAAAATTGCTAAACTTACACTTAGACCCCATTTTCAGTTATCAAATCCCTTCCAGCATGTGCTGGAAGGTTCTATTAGATTCCCTTTTAAGGCTTTTACCAAAGTATCCCTAAGGGTTAAAGATTTTTATTGATTTCCCTTTTTAAGGAGACCATTATATCCTTAAATCTCTGCAAAATTACAGAAATCAGGAGCACAAATGTCTCCTATATCCCTATATGCTCTATTTAATCTACCAATTTGCCATTTCAAGTTCCTTATATGCCCTTAAGGGCATTGCTGAATTACCCGACCTACCTAGGTCAAGTTTTCAGGATTTTTACTCTTATTTAACTAAGGGCCAGTCCTTGCATTGGTATTTTAGGACTGGCCAGTTCTACTTTTAAGGAACTATTTCAAACTTAGCCAATTTTGTTTCATTTTCAGTTAACTAAGACCTTTTTATTTCATTTTAAAAATAGTTGTAGGACTAACCTGCTTTATTGTTGCACTTAGCCTATTTAAGATCACAAGCTGGGCCCAAGCCTTTGCAGGCTTAGCCACATGTGGTTCAGGGCTCAAAAATGAGCCTGGGCAAGTCTGCATTTGCAGACTTAGCCAATTTTGCCCAATTGATCTATTTAATCTCTTTTAAAACTAATTGCAGGACTAGCCTGCTTTATTAATGCAATTAAACTATTAAACTAATGGCCAGTCTCAAGTTGAGACTTAGCTTGGGTAGTTGAAGCCCAATTACTGAACACAGGCCTGGCTAAGACCTTTGCAGGTCTAGCCATATGTGATCATGGCTCAATCAGGGCCTTGGTAAGTCTGATTTTGCAGACTTAGACCAATTATTACACAACTAGCCTACTTAAGCATTTGGCCAGTGTGAAAGACCTAGCAGAGTAGGTCAATTGCAAAATTGACCACTCTTGGTCACTTATTAAACTTATAGCCTATTTTGGATTTTCAATTTTAGCCCTATCCTACTACATGTTTTCAGAATTAACCACTTATGAGTCTTAGTTCTATTGCAGCTATAACCAAATCACCTAGGCCTGATAGGCATTGACAGTGTTCATACTAACACAAAACATTACAAACATAGCCATTTTAACAGATAATTGCACACATAGCCAAATGAAACCAAACTTGTTCATCAACTAATCAAAACTCAGAGAAAAGGTTGGATAATGTTGAATCTCAATCAATTAGACTTACAAATTTTGTTTCAATAGCAAAGTGTCAATTAAACATTAAGCAGGCTTAGTTACAATCATTTTTGTGTTGAATGAATCATTGGAAAACCCAAATCATACTTAAAGTTCATTGATATAAACACATAAGGACCAAATCCCATAAAGCAGTAAAGGAAATTAAGACATGGTCTAAAAAAACAAACTAACTAACACGAAATAACTCTAACAGAGTAGACCAAAAATGATAATAATCAAAACAACTAAACTGAACTTTCCAAAGACTAATCCTAATCTAAAACATGCGGGTAATAGAGAAGGTGAAGATGAACAGAAAAGACAAGGAAACTAAATGAAGAAAAATCCCTAATCTAACATACGAAATGACAGGAATGAGAATCAGAACAACAAACATGCAGTTTAATAAGGGTATCAAGAGAAGATCTTTAAACAAGAAAAACAAACAACAGATTAAAGCAGACTAAAGAAGAAGTCCTATTTCATGTGAAAGACTATTAAAACAAACATACAGAAAACAATAACAAAAACAAAACAAAAGAAATAATGAAAGAAAAAAGGAAAAAGGGCGGGAGGTACTTAGCTCGCAGGGACTGTCCCCTGAGCTTCCTATTTTCCTTCTCTTTTTCCTTCTTTTCTTTTTCAGTCACTTTCAGACTCTTTTCCTTTATTTCATTTCATTTTTTTTCTGGTTTTCTTGTTAGACGTCAAGACGAAGTCTTTTAGGGTTTTGGTTAGAAGGGGGGTTTTCAGAAGAAGGAAAGGTGAGATCTTGGGGTGGGTTTTGAGTTTGCCGGAATTAGGGTTCCGACGACTCTTTTTTGAATATTCGAACCGTTAGGGTAAGATTCGATGGTGGTGGCTTATATGGGGTGATAGTTCTGGAGATGACATTTCTTTGGTGTTAAGCTGGAGGTCATTCTCATAGGTTGAGGTCACCGGAGAAGAACTCCGATGACCGGTGTTTCAAGAAGAAGGGGAGTTCTTGGGGTTTCAGGGGTTTTGGTTATGGATTGAAGCGTAGAAGGAGATGAAAGAAGAAGAAAAAGGCGGTGAGTGGCTGGAGACTGCCATAGGAGACGACAGTCTCCATGGCCGGCGGTTGGTGATGAGGACGACGAAGAGGGAGAAAGGTTAGGGCGGCTAGGGTTCGAGGAGTTGTGTAATGGCCGGTCTCAAATGAGACCAAACCCTTTTATACTCGGAGCCACTAAGGAGATCTTGGCCGTTGGATCTCTGATGATCAACGGCCAAGATTGACCATCACTCAAACGACATCGTTTACTTAAATGGGAGACAAATCCCCGTCCGTTAGATCTTAAGGTTTAGACGGTCCAGATTTGATCTCGAATTTAATTACTCAAATGTCTTCCACTAAGGATTCAGCCGTTGGATCTGGTCTAATGGATGGCTGGGATTGTTTTGATTTAATCAGTTGGAGCGGATCTTTTGGGCCATTATGTTTGGGCTAACTTTTCAGAATTAAATTGGCCCAAATTTATTATATCTATATATTTTTTGTATTTTCTGATTGTTTTAATTATTTAAACACCCTCTTTTATATATTTTTTTCTTTTCTTTTATGAATATTATAAAAACTTAATTTCCTATTTATTCTAATTATCTAGTATTTTTTGGCAATTTTCTACAATTTTTTCCTAATTTTTCACTACTTAAAACTATTTTTAGATGGTTTTCTTCTTAAAACTAATTAATTAAAACAAAGTAATTACCTAACCTATTTTTTTTTGATTCTTCTAATTTCCAATTTTTCAAACACACAAAGTATAGCTAACTTCAAACAAAACATGCAATTGCACTCAAAAATATATTTATTTTAATTTTTGGAATTGTTTGCCCAATGCAAAAATCATGTGCTCATAGCTGCCCCTCTTTGCTCGGGAACACGAAGAGTTTCAGTGCAAAGACAAGTGAGCAGAAATGAGAGATTTTTGCACATTGGCACATTCCGTAAAAGTATTTTGGAAAACCTTTTGAACGCACCCTGTTTTAGAGGTTGCCTACATATCCTGGGCTAAACAGGAATCGAGTCAGTGTAGTTCGGGAAGGTCTGGCAGTTTAAAACTTCCAGACTCACTGTTGCATTGACACTGTTGAGACCTGCTGACTTACTCCTTATTACACCGGGGAGGAGAGAGGGGGGAAATGTAAAATGAAAAAGCTATTCCAAGCTACGATCCTACAATTACAATTGTTCCTAATCTAGCATTTGTTTGCTTCTTCTTCTCTTTTTCTTGATTTTCTGTGATGCCAACTCTCTTTTTCGTTGATTTTCTTTTCTTGCTTTCATCGTTTTTTGATTTTCAATGATACTTCTTGTCCTCGAGCTGAAGCCTGCTCAAAACAACACAAAAACAACAAACTTTTTCTTCTGCCCCAGTGTGGGCTTTTAGCTAATATAAAACCAAAAATTGCAGGAAGTAAATATGCAAAAAAAAAGTATTCCCTTGTTAGATAGGTGGGCGCCTATACAGAAATTAAACGTGCAATGCAGAAAAGTATTCCCTTGTTAGATAGGTGGGCGCCTGATAGAAATTAAACGTGCAATGAGATGCAATGCAGAAAAGTATTCCCTTGTTAGATAGGTGGGCGCCTGACAGAAATTAAACGTGCAATGAGATGCAATGCAGAAAAGTATTCCCTTGTTAGATAGGTGGGCGCCTGACAGAAATTAAACGTGCAATGAGATGCAATGCAGAAAAGTATTCCCTTGTTAGATAGGTGGGCGCCTGACAGAAATTAAACGTGCAATGAGATGCAATGCAGAAAAGTATTCCCTTGTTAGATAGGTGGGCGCCTGACAGAAATTAAACGTGCAATGAGATGCAATGCAGAAAAGTATTCCCTTGTTAGATAGGTGGGCGCCTGGACAGAAATTAAACGTGCAATAAGATGCAATGCAGAAAGGTATTCCCTTGTTAGATAGGTGGGCGCCTGACAGAAATTAAACGTGCAAAGAAGAAAAGTATTCCCTTGTTAGATAGGTGGGCGCCTGACAGAAATTAAACGTGCAAAGAAGAAAAGTATTCCCTTGTTAGATAGGTATTAAACGTGCAATGAGATGCGATGCAGAAAAGTATTCCCTTGTTAGATAGGTGGGCGCTGACAGAAATTAAACGTGCTTGAGATGCAATGCAGAAAAGTATTCCCTTGTTAGATAGGTGGGCGCCTGACGGAAATTAAACATGCATGAAATGCAATGCAGAAAAGTATTCCCTTGTTAGATAGGTGGGCGCCTAGACAGAAATTAAACGTGCAATGAGATGCAATGCAGAAACGTATTCCCTTGTTAGATAGGTGGGCGCCTGGACAGAAATTAAACGTGCAATGAGATGCAATGCAGAAAAGTATTCCCTTGTTAGATAGGTGGGCGCCTGACAGAAATTAAACGTGCAATGAGATGCAATGTAGAAAAGTATTCCCTCAGCTTTATGACCGGGGAATGGATTTTAAAGATGCTACCTTCCTCTTTTTGGTATTTTCTTTGATCGATTGCCTCTCACCTGTGAATTTCTCCACTTATTGTCAAACTTCCTTTTTGGTATTTTCTATTTTTCCACATTGGTCACATTCACTTTAAAGTGAATAGTGACAATTTGTTCCTGCATGAATCATGAAACAAAATTTATTAGATATAAACTGCTGGAAACTGGCATCTGCCGTCCCTGCCTCTTATTGCTTTCCTCTTTTTGCCTTTCTCCTGCTGTGTGGCTCTTAAGCCGCCTATCTCTTGCGAATTCTTTTTTTTTCTTACTTTTCCCTTTTTTTGTTTTGTTTTCTTTTCTTTTGGCCATGTTTGCCAAATTTCTTTATTTTCTCCAACTCTTCTTTCTTTCTGATCCAGTGTTGTTTCAGCTTTCGTCATCGGGAGCTGGTAGTTAGCTCTCAAAAGGTAAACAATGAAATGCAGAAAAATGAAAGAGGGTAAGGGTGTTTTGGAGAGATGATAGAACTTATCCTGGGCGTTTGCTGGCTGATTCCGCTGACCACGCCATGTATTTAAACTCCGACCCAGTTCGTTCCAATCATTATTCTGACCCCGAATTGCTTCCAACCCAAACCGATACTATTTTTTGTTGCCTTTTCTCTTTTCATGGTAATCCTTACGATCGCCCTACGGTGCCTCGAAAGGTTTTCACCAATAAGACTCTCATTTATTCTCTCTCAACCTCACAATCTCCCTGCAGTGCCGTTTAAGGTTTTCACTGACAAGACTCTCTCATTTTTATTTCTCTCAAACTCACAATCACCTCACAGTGCTGGTTAAGATTTTCACCGATGAGACTCTCTTATTTTTTTATATTTGTTTTTTTCATTTTCCCTTTTGTCTTTTGTTTTCTATACCACGGGTGTTATCCGATGTCTTGCTCTTCCTTCATTGCATCTATTATCATTTTGGAATTGATCAGAAGGTCTTTCTTTGGACCGTAACGTGGCTTTTGGATGGGTTAAAGAAAGAAAGGTATAAATGCTCAATATTTACGAGGGTTCAAAAATATTTACAACTCTCGGAATTTATTCAATATAACTTCTGCCCCAGTTTCAATATGTGGGGAATTTTTGGATTTTTCTTTCTTGTGACTGAACCTCTGCGAGGCTGCCTACGTACCCTTTCGGGATCAAGTCAGACGTAGTCCATCCAACGTCATTAGTTAGATGGATTTCTTTTTGAATTTTCCCGATTTCTTTGTCTTTTTCTTTCTTTTTTTTCTTTTTTTTTCTCTTTTTCTTTTCTTTCTTTTTTTTTTCGTTTGGTCACTTCCCATTTTGTCAATTTTAACCTTCATTTTCCTTATTGCGCTCTAAGCGATTCCGAGAGAGGGGTATGAAAGAATATATTCATTAAGGCTCAAAGGGGGGTTGTCAATGGACAAAGTGCTTGGATAGGGAATAAAATGCCTTCATCATTTCAATTCCAAAATCACAACAAAATACAGAACATACAATTGAAAAGGAGTCATACATAGTATCTTTTGACCGAATCTGAATTGATAGTAGTCTCTACGCACTTTTCTTCAACATCTGTCAAATATAATGCCCCATTGGACAACACCCGCGATAACACAAATGGTCCCTGCCAATTTGGCACAAACTTGCCCTTTGCCTCAGCCCAATGCGGTATGATATGCCTCAATACGAGTTGTCCGACTTCAAACTTCCGAGGCCATACCTTCTTATTGTATGCTCTGGCCATTCTTCGTTGATACAACTGCCCATGGCAAACTGCGGCCAATCTCTTTTCATCAATCAGAATTAGTTGTTCCAGCCGGGCTTTTACCCATTCTTCGTCATCTATTCCAGCTTCCGCTATGATCCGTAATGACGGTATTTCTACTTCTACGGGTATAACAACCTCCGTCCCATACACCAGTGAGTAAGGTGTGGTTCCAATAGAAGTACGCACTGTCGTGCGGTAACCCATGAGAGCAAAAGGTAACTTTTCATGCCATTGCCTGGATCCCTCCACCATTTTCCTGAGGATCTTCTTGATATTCTTATTCGCCGCTTCTACTGCCCCATTCGCCTTTGGCCTATAAGGTGTGGAATTGCGATGTGTGATCTTAAATCTTTCGCAAACTTCCGCCATGAGGTGACTATTTAGATTGGCTCTATTATCTGTGATGATCACCTTGGGAATTCCAAACCGGCATATAATATTCTCATGTACGAAGTCCACCACCGCTTTCTTTGTCACTGCCTTGAAGGTCTTTGCCTCAACCCACTTGGTAAAATAATCGATTGCAACCAAAATGAATCTATGCCCATTGGAAGCTGCTGGATCTATCGGTCCGATAACATCCATGCCCCAAGCGACAAAGGGCCACGGTGCAGACATTGTATGCAACTCATAAGGCGGGGAGTGGATCAGATCTTCATGTACCTGGCACTAGTGACATTTCCTCACATATCTGATACAATCACGCTCCATAGTGAGCCAATAATATCCATCTCTCAAAATCTTCTTTGCTAGGACATATCCGCTCATGTGGGGTCCACAGGCTCCAGCATGTACTTCAATCATAATCTCATCAGCTTGTTGTGCATCCACACACCTCAATAACCCCAGATCTGGTTGTTCTCTTGTATATAACTCCTCCACCGAGCAAAAAAAAAAACATTAGCCAAGCGCCTGATAGTTCTTTTCTGATCTCCAGTGGCCTTCTCTGGGTATTTGCCAGCTTTCAGGTATTCCCTAATGTCATGATACCATGGTTCTCCATCCAATTCTTCTTCCACAACAAAACAGTAAGCATTTTTATCACGGACTTAGATCTGGAGTGGATCTATATAGGTCTTATCCGGATGATGCAGCATAGAGGACAGTGTAGCCAAAGCATCTGCAATCTCATTGTGCATTCTTGGGATGTGCTTGAATTCTATGAACTGGAATCTTTGGGACAACTCGTGCAAACAATACCGGTAAGGTATCAATTTCAAATCTCGTGTCTCTCATTCTCCCTGGATTTGGTGTACCAAGAGATCCGAGTCACCCATGACCAAAATCTCTTGAATACCCATGTCTATTGCCATCCTTAATCCCAAGATACACGCCTCATATTCGGCCATGTTGTTGGTACAGAAAAATCGAAGCTGAGCTGTGACGGGATAGTGTTGACCCGTACCTGAAATGAGTACCGCTCCGATACCAACGCCTTTACTGTTGACGGCTCCGTCGAAGTACATCTTCCATCATGGCTTCTCATCTTGTTCTATGTCCTCGACAGTCATTGCCTCTTCATCCGAAAAATACGTCTTCAATGGATCGTATTCATCATCCACTGGATTCTCTGCTAAGTGGTCCGCAATCGCTTGTGCCTTCATCGCCGTGCGAGTCACATAGATAATGTCAAATTCTGTGAGCAGAATCTACCATTTAGCAAGTCTCCCTGTAGGCATAGGCTTCTGAAATATGTACTTCGGAGGATCCAGTCGTGATATCAAGTATGTGGTATATGCTGACAAATAATGCTTCAATTTCTGAGCCACCCAGATCAACGCACAACAAGTTCTTTCTAGTTGAGTATATTTCACCTCGTAAGATGTGAACTTCTTACTGAGGTAATATATAGCTTGCTCTTTCTTGCCCGTCTCGTCGTGTTGGCCTAGCATGCAACCAAAGGAGTTGTCAAGCACTGTCAAGTACAAAATCAGAGGTCGCCCCGGCTCTGGAGGAACTAATACTGGAGGATTGGCTAAGTATTCCTTGATATTGTCGAAGGCTTCCTGACATTCGTCGGTCCATTTCACTGCTGCATCTTTCTTTAACAACTTGAAGATCGGTTCACATATTGATGTCAACTGAGCGATGAACCGACTAATGTAATTCAACCTCCCCAATAAGCTCATTACTTCCTTCTTGTTCTTTGGCGGAGGTAGACTTTGGATGGCTTTGATCTTTGATGGATCTAGTTCAATACCTCGCCGACTCACTATGAACCCCAATAGCTTCCCTGAAGGTACTCCAAAGGCGTATTTCGCAGGATTGAGCTTTATATTATACCTCCGGAGTCTTTGGAAAAACTTTCTCAAATCCCTCACATGATCAGGTTGCTTTTTGGACTTTATGATAACATCGTCCACATATACTTCAATTTCTTGGTGCATCATGTCATGAAACATCGTGGTCATGGCCCTCATATAAGTTGCCCCGGCATTCTTCAATCCAAACGGCATTACTCTGTAACAATACGTTCCCCAAGGTGTAATGAAAGCGGTTTTCTCCGCGTCTTCTTCGTCCATCAAGATCTGGTGGTAACCTGCATAACAATCTACAAATGAACCGATCTCATGCTTGGCGTAATTGTCGATCAATATGTGGATGTTTGGTAATGGGAAGTCATCCTTTGGACTGGCTTTGTTGAGGTCTCTGGAGTCCACACACACTCTGGTTTTTCCATCTTTCTTTGGGACTGGCACAACGTTTGACTCGTATGACCTTCACCTTAAACTGCTTATTCAGCTCTTCTTTGCTTCACTGGCAGGCATTCAGGGTAGATAGGCAACTTGTGTACCACCAAATCAGTACTAAGTCCGGGCATGTCATCATAGGACCAAGCAAAGATGTCCTTAAATTCATGCAACAACCTTATCAATTCTTCCCTGATGGGTGTCTCCAAATGAACACTAATTTTTGTTTCCCGGACATTATCTTCGCTCCCCAAATTGATGGATTCCGTATCACTCAAATTCGGTTTGGGCTTTTCCTCGTATTGGTTCATGTCCTTACTTATTTCCTCCAGGGCTTCCTCATCCTCACATTCTATCTCACTATCCTCCTCAATTTCTTGTATGGTAATGCGACTGTCAGAACTAGGTCGAGAATCATTCATGCATAACATGGCATCAGAATCAGCACATACAGACCTGTACAGAAGAAAAATAAATAAATAAAAAATAAGGCAAAAATGAAGAAAGAGGAAAACTGCATTTCATTGATAAAAAGATGAACAAAGTTCGGGATACATTTTGATTTTTCTTTTTCATGAGGGGGTGGGAAAATTACAAAAAGTAACAATTATTTTTCTGGGAAAATGATGATGAAATTTTCAGAGCTAACTACCAAGACTCCTTCCTGATAGGGAAAGTAGTGGCTTCCCAATTGTTCAATATAACGCCGGATCCCACAAATTGCACATCCATCTTGCTAGTTCCTTCCCCCGTCTCAACCATGTTCATATTCCCAAATATCTTCTCAAATCTCATCAACAACTCTTCATCGGGTCGGGTCTCGATGTACCTTGACACAGCAGATGTCCGATTTTTAGTACCAGGCTTGGTAAAGGTGTCGGATAGTTTGGGTATAGGCTTAGGCAGGGTCCAATTCTTTTTGGTCTTAGAGGCTCTTTGGATGTCGACATAGGTGGGTTTGAACCCTAAGCCGAAAGTACCTTTGTTCTCTGGCAGTTTATCCAGTTGGGTGGCTCCTTGCAAAGCTTTGTCCAACCCTTTTTTTGGCGCAAACCCGTTTTTAAGCATTTCCCGGGCCACCATCACAGCAGTAGGTGCTACCGTAGGGATCGACAGTTTCTCTCCTTCAGCAATTTTGTTCGCTGCTATAGTATCTGTCACCTGGTAGACCCAAGGTCCCCTATCTCTATCGGCATCATCAAATGGCATCACAAAACTGCAGGTATTTTCTTCTTCATGCACCACAATTTCTTGTTGCTCCCATTTGAATTTGACCATCTGGTGTAAAGACGACGGCACTGCCTTGGCCGCGTGGATCCATGGTCGTCCTAGCAATAAATTATAGGACACAGCAATGTCCAACACCTGAAATTCCATGGTAAAATCCACAGGCCCAATGGTCACCTCCAAGACAATGTCTCCCAACGTGTTCTTACCCCGCCATCAAATCCTTTCACGTTTATACTGTTCCTCCGAATTCTATCCGGACTGATATTCAGCTTTTCCAGAGTTGACAGCGGGCAAATATTTACTCTTGAACCATTATCTATCAGCACTCTGGTAACCACCAACTCTTCGCTTTTCACCGTAAGATAAAGTGCCCTATTATGCTCGGTTCCCTCAACAGGCAATTCGTTATCTGAGAACGTAATCTTATTAGACTCGAAAATCTTACTGGTAATCTTTTCAAGGTGACAGACTGAGATCTTCTCTGGGACATGAGCCTCGTTCAATATCTTCAATAGAGCTTTCATGTGTTCTTCCGAGTGTATTAATAACGAGAGCAAAGAGATCTGCGCGGGGGTTTTCCTCAGCTGCTCGACTATAGAGTAATCCTGCGACTTTATCTTTTTGAGGAATTCCTCCACCTCTTCTTCTGACACCGGCTTCTTTAACTGATTCTCTTTCACTGTTTTCATTCTTCTTAACTCTTCTGGGGCAAAACACCTCCCAGACCGAGTCAGACCGTGAGTTTCATTGATTTCTCCGGATACCTCTTTCCCTTTATAGATCACTGCTACCTTGTTGTAATTCCAAGGTACAGTCTTCGTGTTTACTACCGGCATCTGCACCACTGGTCTTATGATCACTGGTTCCACACTCGCGCCTTTCACTGTTAATATCGGCTTCACGCCTAGTACTACCACCTTCAAATTCTCCACCACTACTGGCCTTTTTACTGGTTCCTCAACAATCACTTATCCTTTCTCAACTTCCTTTTCCGTTCTGCTACTGGCTTTAATCATCATAACAGACTGAGACGGCTTCCGACTGCTCTCATCCTGCGCCAATTATATCATATGCGTTTCATGGTGAGCTGGTAGTGGGTTTTGCGTGATGTTTGGAGCCTCCGGAGCTTGCACTTCAATTCTCCAACTATCAATAAGATCCTGGATAGCATTCTTCAGATGCCAACACTTTTCAGTATCATGTCCTGGTGCTCCTGAACAATACTCACACCTGACAGATTGATCAATGTTTTTCGGAGGTGGGTTTGGAAGTTTAGACTCAATCGGGCTCAACATCCCCAATTCTTTTAATCTGTGATAGAGGCTGGTATATGACTCCCCCAATGGGGTGAATATTTTCTTTGCCTTGTTCCTCATTTCTGGGTCAAGCGTGGGTCTGTTTGGATTTCTGTAGGTTCTAGAAGCAGGGTATGTGTTTTGTGTGTGGTAGACATTATGTGGGGCTTGGGCTCTCCATACATATGGCGGTGGTGGTGAGTAGGTTTGGGTTTGTGGGTGGTGGTAGTGTAGGGCAGTTGGTGGGTAATATGGTGGTGGTGGCTTATATGTGGTTGGTGTATTGTATGAGGTTGGTGGGATATATGTGTTTGGCTGGTTGTATGGATTTGACGGGTTTGGTGGGTATGGACGGTATGGTCTTGGTGGGTGGTGATGTTGGTTACGGTTCCAAGGCCTGCTTTCCACAACTCCTACTTCTTCTTTTTTCTTCTTCCCAATTGCTCCTCCATTCCCAGTCTGTATTGCCTGATTCGTGGCCTTAATTGCTGTAAAACTCATGATCTTGTTGGTTTTCAAACCTTCCTCAACAAAACTCCCCATCTTCGCAATCTCATTAAAAATTTTCCCAATTGCTGACACTAAATGCCCATAATAAGTAGGCTCCAAAGCTTGTAAGAAACAATCTACCATTTCTCCTTCCTTCATCGGAGGATCTACCCTTGCCGCTTGTTCTCTCCACCTGAAACCAAACTCCCTGAAGCTTTCTTCTGGCTTTTTCTCCATCTTCGTGAGTGATAGTCTATCTGGTATGATTTCCAGATTGTATTGAAAATGGTTTGCGAAGGCTTGCGCGAGATCATCCCAGATGAACCACCTGCTATGATCCTGGCGAGTATACCACTCCAAAGCAGAACCGCTTAAACTTTGGCTAAAATACGCCATCAACAGCTCATCCCTGCCCCCTGCACCTCTCATTTTACTGCAATACCCTCTGAGGTGGGCCACCGGGTCTCCATGTCCGCTATACAAATCAAACTTTGGCAACTTAAATCCAACAAAAAGTTGCACTTCAGGGAATAGACAGAAATCGTTGTATGCCACGCTTACTTGCCCTCCCAATCCTTGCATATTGCGAAAGGCGTTTTTCAAACTTTTCACCTTCCTAGCCATTTCCTCTTGCCCTGTATTTCTAGCGGGCTTCTCTTCGCTCATCTCCATCAGCGGGGTATGAGATTCGTGTTGTCGAAAGGTAGGCTCCGGTGGGTAGTAATGAGGATCTTGTATTTGGAACATTGGTTCACTAGATGATTTGTGTAGGGTGGCAGGTGGAGGCGCCACATATACTGGAGCAACTTGGGGTGGATGCGGTGGTACTTGTTATGTTGGAGGTGGTGGTACTTGGGAAGTGGAAGCATAATAGTGATGATAGTCGGGGTATGTGGAGGGTGCATTCATCGTGGGTGGTTCAGGATTGGGGTTAGTTGGAGGGATGTATGTGGGATTGGCAGGGTAAGTTGGCAAGGGTTGACCCCTTGACCAAGCCTGATACATTTCGGCCATCTGCTATTTTAATTTGTACATCTCTTCCTTCATCCCTGCTTCGTCCACAATTTTTTCCTCTTGGGCGGGATCCATGACAGTTGCCTCAATCTCTTGCGACACAACTTTTGTCATTTTCTTATATCTCGTGTTGTAAGGGTGAGTAGCCAGAATGCCAGTTGCCACAAAAATCTGAATCTCACAAACATCAACACCCATTAGTTGTTAGCTCATGAAGAGATAAGATGCAACGACTTTAAAATAAACACATTTTCCTCGAGTCGTCATGCATCATCCCGAACTTTACTTATTTGAATCATCTCTTTTTCTTCTTTTCTTTCTCTTTTTTTTTCACTTTTCTCTCTCTCTTTTTCTCTTTTTCGTTTCATAATTGCTTTCCTATTTATTTGCCTATCGTAATTAAAAGAAAGAGCAAAAGGATTGACAATAACATTTGATTTCATTGATAGTTCAAAAACATTGGTTTACAAGATGATGTTGTAATGCTAATGCAAAGAAATATATTAAAAAAAATAAGATGCATGCCCTATGAATACATTAATGCTCCTAGTGCCCGCGAGACATCGTTCGGTCTTGCCGCGGGCCTATATGCTAATCCCTTTTGGAGCCTATCCAGGTCAGACATGACTTGTTGCACAAAGAACTTCAACGCTGATACAAAGGTTCCTCGGGACATATCTTCACACAGCTGACTCTTTCGGGTGATGTATTGAGCAATGTGAACAATTTTCTCTCGAATAACCCCTTTTTCTTGAAGCAATCGGCTTATCTGTTCAGTGCGAGCATCCAAGGTATGTTGGTTATCTTTCTGTATTTGCTGCAGCTCCAACTCTAGTCGAGCCATAGTTGTGTAACAATGCTCTCTCTCTTCTTCGAGATCCTTGACAATCTTGTTACTTTTAATTGTGGCTGAAACCATTTTCTTTCTTAGCCGGGCTACCTCAAATTCATGCTTATCTTGTAACTGGCGAACCAACTTGGCTCTTTCCTCAGCATCTCTAGTTATTTGCTTCCGAGCCCTGACTAATTCCTTTTCCGCCTTGTCCAAGTCAAAGCTGTAGTCATTCACATTGCGCCGGAGAGTCTCAATCAATTTCTCGTCCCGGGATAAACGAACGGGGGTCTCGGATGCAATTTCCATTTGAGCAACCTGAGCCTTTAACATTTCATTTTCTTTCTTCAGCTGCTTTTTCTCTCCCTCATCAGATGCTGCCTGTAAATCGCTTTCAAACTGGAGATTTCTCAATTGTTCCTCCAACAAGCTGATTTTGGCCTTGTATTCTTTTTCGTTGGCCGCCCAATTCTGATTTTCCTTAGATTGCTCCACCAAATCTTGCAGGTGAGGTCTTTTAGAAAGCCGTTCATGCTCAACACCCCGTCGATACCACGTGATATATCCAGACGATACTTCTCCCCGAGCTCTATTTTGCACACAAGTATCCACTTTCAGGTTTTGGCACTCATTCCAAATTTGACGGATCTTTGCTTCCGGAAATTGCCCATCCGGACCAATTTCTATAGCTTGTGAACTGAGGTCCCCGTCTCTCGGTATAACTTGACATCTACCTAGCTGTCGCAGGGCCCTGTACGGAGCGTAAGGTTGGATGCTTTTTAAACCCATGATCAAGAAAGGTGACCCTTCTGTCGGCATATATATTACCTCGTCAAGAGGTAACCAATCATATGTCCAATCAATCTGGCCATCGGTCAATAATCGAAGATGCGAAATCCAATCCTTTACTCCCTCTGGCAATTTAACTTCTTTTGTTCTCGTGTAAAATTCTTCCAGACATGTTCTTCCAGTCGGACCATAATTTGAGAACGAAGGATGTTTGCATAGATGTTCAATCAACCAAATCTGGAAAATCAAATTGCACCCTTAAAAGAAGTTGGCTCCAGCTTTGCATGCAGTCAAGGCACGGTAGGTGTCAGCTAGAATCATTGGAGCTAGAGTACAATTGTCTTGTACTATCAATGTGCTCGCTACTCCAGCAACCTTTATGCTGATGTGCCCATCGTTTCTCAGAAATATGACAATTCCGAGAAATGCCACTAAGAATGCAAACCTTCGATGCTCCTCCCATTTTGCTCGGTTGGACTTGTTGCATAACTTGTTCGTGGAGTCGTTGAAACCCCCGATGTGTCCATACCTACTATAGATGAAGTTCAAAGAGCAAAATCCGTTGGCTAAATCTTCATTGTGGACATTCCTAGCAATTTTCAAAGAATCCAAAAAACGATGCACCGTTACCGTTCTTGGAGATACCGGGTATTTTCCTTTTATGGAGACCTCATTCTTCCCTATGTAGAAAGCAATTTCCTCCAGAGTAGGAGTGAGTTCAAAATCCGGGAGATGTAATACATTGTGTGCAGGATCCCAATATGTGACCAATGCTCTAATTACGTCGCCTCGGGGAATTATGTCCAATAATCCCGTAAGATCTTTCAATTAACCCTTGACCCAGTCCTGATTTTCTGTTCCCGTGTCTTGCCACCACAGTTTCAGCTCCGAAGGGATTTTATTCATTAAGGAGAAATGTTCATTCAACATTGTGCTCATCCTGCACATTTATTAAGGCGATTTTATTTAGAAAAGAGGAAAATCTTTTTCAATGCAAGTTTTCATCTTTTGGAAGAAATATGGCTTTCGAAGTGGCCATTTTTTCCTAAACAGTCTTCCAGCGTCCTTTCGGGACATTCGGTCGTTTCTAAAAATAGCAATCACTTCGATTATTTGAAAAGAAAAAATCTTTTTGGTCTTTTTCAAAAAGTGTGGTTGGACCCGTTTAAGGGTTGCCTACGTATCTCACCTAATGGCGAGAATCAAACTTGCGTAGTTCGGTCAGATTATTTGACCAATTATTTCAACAACAAAACCCTTTTTTTTTCGGATTTTTGGATACCCATTTTCACTAATTCTTATTTCTCTCTCTCTTTTTGTTTCTTTTTAATAATTTTCTATCCTCGGGATTTTCGCCGGTCTGCATAACGATCAAGGACAATAATAATGCAACACATAATATGCTCGATCTTTTTTCAAATACCGGGTCACCTGTCCTAGACAGACCCAACCCCTGTGTTGAGTCCCCTAAGTCAGATATGATGCAAATAATCGTCTCAGACATATGTTCAAAATCTTATGGTTTCATAGAATGCTAGACCGTGTAGCCGAGCGGACAACTCGAATCGAGGAGGGGGCTACGTACCGGTGACTCGCGGAGTCAATCGGCTTTGTAACTTATCCGGCCTCTATTTTCTTAATTTTTGGTGACTTAACAGAAAGGGGAGTCTCAACCAGTAAGCACATCCCCGGGGGGTGAAGAAGAGAAGGGTTTTCGGCTCAATTTTTATATACAATCCACATAATATAAAAGCGATAAAGCACATAGCATGTTGTTCGAATCATATAGTGAAGTCAAACAATATCACGAATGGCAATTCTAAGGAGCTCGAGTTCTTAAACCCTGAAACCGAAGTTCGGGGTTGGGATCCCCAGCAGAGTCGCCAGAGCTGTCACACCTCCCTTTTTACTGCCCCCACTGGAAAGCATATAAATACGCTTATAGGGTATACATCGATGTTCAAATACCCGAAACGGATATAATAGCATAGAGGAAGGAGTTTTTCCACTTAAAGGACAATCGGTTCGGGATTTTGTTTTAATTAATCAGAGTCGCCACTTGAGAAGATAATGGTGTCCCAAGTCACCGGTTAATCCCGAATCCGAGGAAATTGACTCTTTCAAAAATGTCCGCGAAACAAAGATCTAGATAAGGAACTCTGTTAACCCGGGAGAAGGTGTTAGGCATTCCCAGGTTCCGTGGGTTTAGCACGGTCGCTCAATTGTCGTTCTTGACTCTTGTTTGACCCATTATAGATTTTAACAACAAATATGTGCTTTTACTTGAACATTTTATGGAATTTGCGACATCGTGAAAACACGGTTCGAGTCACATCGCAACCAATACGCCTGTGACTTTCGGTATATTTCATCTTTGTCGAGACTTAAGATTTGAGTCGCACCAAGTGCACACTCGTTCATAGGAAAGTACGTTAAATCGTGCCCTAAAACAGTCTAACGGCTTAGAATTATTTTGGGATAAGCTATGAAATTTACTAGTAGCTTTCCCGATTCTATTTTTATTATCTTATTACTAAATGGGGGGCCCGTTTGTTTAATATCGGGCGAGGCTCGTCCCAATTATTATTAAGGTTCAACCCTAATGTTTGGCTATATTTTCTATATCTGTTTTCCCTTAACCGTATGTGATACTAAATTTTCCAGACCCATATTATTCTGTCTTCATTGGGCCTGGGACCTCCGAAATGGGCTTCATTACATTAAAAACAGGTCCAGGTTTTTAGAGAACCAAACCTGATTTGGGCATTCCATCGTCAGCCCAGCAATATAAACGTGGTCCAGGCCCACGCCACTAATCAGGCCCAGACCGAATTGAGGTAACAAAAGGTAAAATGCAGAATTCATAATAGCAATATGTACTCAGAATTAAAGAACGAAATCAAATCACTTTATTTATTTATCAGAAGGTAAAAATCACTGTACAATACATTTCATGTTAACTTTAAACTAAAATAACTAAGTGCATATGAAATCCAGCTACTTCTACGTTCCTACTTTCTTAAGGGGGTTGATGCACTAAAATGGAAAATTATTGAGACCAGATGGTTTAACTATATGAAAACATGATTTAAACAATTTGACTGCTTACTTCAAAGAGACCCGAGTATCCAAAGTCGAGTGATTCAGTGATGCCTATATACGTGATAGTACTACTAGATTAGCTTCAACTTACACTCATTCAAGTCTCAAACCAATTGCGAATTACTTCATCTTTTTGTTACTAATCTTCCCTTTCAAACTGATTCACAGATATGATTAGCTACTGATATTAATACGAGTCAAGCTTATTTGATGTTCACCAAACTAATTTTACCCTAATTGTTATCTTCTCTGGTAGTTTCCTCTTTTAACTTACTTAAATCTAGGTATTGATCTATGGAAACAGACTAACTACTCGACCATGGTTGATAATATCATTATGAGCTTGTTGTTATTAGTTTATGTGATGGTCTTTTAGCTTTATTTTAAGGGTTTTACCTACTTAACTAAATGATATACTATCTACACTACACTACCACTATTAATCTATCTATTACACTGTTTTGTTTTGTTTTTCTACTCATACATACTATACTACAATTAAAACTACAGATCTACACTAATACTAAACAACTAATGAAAAGATTAACTACAAATACATAACAACAAATGAATCGAAAACTTTGAACTTCATTTGATCATTCAGCATTTCAACACTACATCTTCTATCGAACAGAAATTGCACCTGGATCAACAAAATGAAGCCGATGAGTTCTAGGGGGAATAAGAGCAAGTAATCAGCAACAGACTCAAACAGCAATGCAACAGTGTAAGATAAATCCCAAACGAGCAGGAAACCATAGAACAACAGATAGAAATCCAAGCAGAACTCGAGCAGAAAACCACAAAAATAGGCGACTAAACCAGATACTCTCACTCGAAAAAATGCCGGAAAAACTACTTGCTATATTACTACTTTTTCTCTGAACTTTTTCTTATCAAAAGCCAGCCCCTATTTCACTCTTTTTGGGGGTTTATATAGGTGTGAGAGTGGCTGATTTCTTGGGGAGAAAGAATGGGATTAAATCCCACTTCTACCCCTTTAAAATTGCTAAACTTACACTTAGACCCCATTTTCAGTTATCAAATCCCTTCCAGCATGTGCTGGAAGGTTCTATTAGATTCCCTTTTAAGGCTTTTACCAAAGTATCCCTAAGGGTTAAAGATTTTTACTGATTTCCCTTTTTAGGGAGACCATTATACCCTTAAATCTCTGCAAAATTGCAGAAATCAGGAGCACAAATGTCTCCTATATCCCTATATGCTCTATTTATTCTACCAATTTGCCATTTCAAGTTCCTTATATGCCCCTAAGGACACTACTGAATTACCTGACCTACCTAGGTCAGGTTTCAGCATTTTGAGACTTATTTTACTAATGGACAGTCCTTGCATTGGTATTTAAGGACTGGCCAGTTCTACTGTTTCAAACTTAGCCTTTTTTAGTTCATTTTAAGTTAACTGCAGGACCAGCCTGCCTTATTACTATAATTAACTATTTAAAACTTAGCCAGTCTCAAGTTGAGACTTGACTTGGGTAGTTAAACCCATTTGCTGAACACAAGCTGGGCCCAAGCCTTTGCAGGCTTAGCCACATGTGGTTCAGGGCTCAAAAATGAGCCTGGGCAAGTCTGCATTTGCAGACTTAGCCAATTTTGCCCAATTGATCTATTTAATCTCTTTTAAAACTAATTGCATGACTAGCCTGCTTTATTAATGCAATTAAACTATTAAACTAATGGCCAGTCTCAAGTTGAGACTTAGCTTAGGCAGTTAAAGTCCAATTACTGAACACAGGCCTGGCTAAGACCTTTGCAGGTCTAGCCATCTGTGATCATTGCTCAATCAGGGCCTTGGTAAGTCTGATTTTGCAGACTTAGACCAATTATTACACAACTAGCCTACTTAAGCGTTTGGCCAGTGTGAAAGACCTAGCAGAGTAGGTCAATTGCAAAATTGACCACTCTTGGTCACTAATTAAACTTATAGCCTATTTTGGATTTTCAATTTTAGCCCTATCCTACTACATGTTTTTAGAATTAACCACTTATGAGTCTTAGTTCTATTGCAGCTATAACCAAATCACCTAGGCCTGATAGGCATTAACAGTGTTCATACTAACACAAAGCTATTACAAACATAGCCATTTTCAACAAATAATTGCACACATAGCCAATGAAACGAAACTTGTTCATCAACTAATCAAAACTCAGAGAAAAGGTTGGATAATATTGAATCTCAATCAATTAGACTTACAAATTTAGTTTCAATAGCAAAATGTCAATTAAACATTAAGCAGGCTTAGTTACAATCATTTTTGTGTTGAATGAATCATTGAAAAACCCAAATCATACTTAAAGTTCATTGATATAAACACATAAAGACCAAATCCCATAAAGCAGTAAAGGAAATTAAGACATGGTCTACCCAGGCAAAAAAAACAAACAAACTAACACGAAATAATTCTAACAGAGTAGACCAAAAATGATAATAATCAAAACAACTAAACTGAACTTTCCAAAGACTAATCCTAATCTAAAACATGCGGGTAATAGAGAAGGTGCAGATGAACAGAAAAGACATGGAAACTAAATGAAGAAAAATCCCTAATCTAACATACGAAATGACAGGAATGAGAATCAGAACAACAAACATGCAGTTTAATAAGGGTATCAAGAGAAGATCTTTAAACAAGAAAAACAAACAATAGATTAAAGCAGACTAAAGAAGAAGTCATATTTCATGTGAAAGACTATTAAAACAAACATACAAAAAACAATAAAAAAAACAAAACAAAAGAAATAATGAAAGAAAATAGGCAAAAGGGCGGGAGGTACTTAGCTCGCAGGGACTGTCCCCTGAGCTTCCTATTTTCCTTCTCTTTTTCCTTCTTTTCTTTTTCAGTCACTTTCAGACTCTTTTCCTTTATTTCTTTTCATTTTTTTTCTGGTTTTCTTGGTAGACTTCAAGACGAAGTCTTTTAGGGTTTTGGTTAGAAGGGGGGTGTTCAGAAGAAGGAAAGGTGAGATCTTGGGGTGGGTTTTGAGTTGGCCGGAATTAGTGTTCCAACGACTCTTTTTTGAATATTCGAACCGTTAGGGTAAGATTCGATGGTGGTGGCTTATATGGGGTGATAGATCTGGAGATGACGTTTCTTTGGTGTTAAGCTGGAGGTCATTCTCATAGGTTGAGGTCACCGGAGATGAACTCCGATGATCGGTGTTTCAAGAAGAAGGGGAGTTCTTGGGGTTTCAGGGGTTTTGGTTATGGCTTGAAGCGTAGAAGGAGATGAAAGAAGAAGAAGAAGGAGGCGGTGAGTGGCCGGAGACTGCTATAGGAGACGACAGTCTCCATGGCCGGCGGTTGGTGATGAGGACGATGAAGAGGGAGAAAGGTTAGGGCGGCTAGGGTTCGAGGAGTTGTGTAATGGCCGGTCTCAAATGAGACCAAACCCTTTTATACTCGGAGCCACTGAGGAGATCTTGGCCGTTGGATCTCTGATGATCAACGGCCAGGATTGACCATCACAAAAACTTCATCGTTTATTTAAATGGGAGACAAATCCCCGTCCGTTATATCTTAAGGTTTAGACGGTCCAGATTTGATCTCGAATTTAATTACGCAAATGTCTTCCACTAAGGTTTCAGCCGTTGGATCTGGTCTAATGGACGGCTGGGATTGTTTTGATTTAATCAGTTGGACCGGATCTTTTGGGCCATTATGTTTGGGCTAACTTTTCAGAATTAAATTGGCCCAAATTTATTATATCTATATATTTTTTGTATTTTCTGATTGTTTTAATTATTTAAACACCCTCTTTTATATATTTTTTCTTTTCTTTTATGAATATTGTAAAAACTTAATTTCCTACTTATTCTAATTATCTAGTATTTTTTGGCAATTTTCTACTATTTGTTTTCCTAATTTTTCACTACTTAAAACTATAGTTAGATGGTTTTCTTCTTAAAACTAATTAATTAAAACAAAGTAATTAACTAACCTATTTTTTTTGATTTTTCTAATTTTCAATTATTCAAACACACAAAGTGTAGCTAACTTCAAACAAAGCATGCAATTGCACTCAAAAATATATTTATTTTAATTTTTGGAATTGTTTGCCCGGTGCAAAAATCATGTGCTCACAGGCGCCATCACGATCTCGATGGTTGGGTAACCGGGTCGTGATAAGTTGGTATCAGAGCTCTAGGTATATAAGTCTCGTTGCTCACGGACAAACTTGGTAGAATCTGAGGGATCGATATAAAGACATATGTATTTATCCCCAGAGGCTACGGAGTTAGGAAAATTTCACCTTCATTCTTTCCTATCGTGCGAATTTGTTTTTCAAATGTTAAATTAAATTTCTACTCTTGTCTTCCCACGAATGGCAAAGTCACGTACCCATTCTTCAGCCGAATAATGGCAAATGCTGGTGATAGATCAACTACACCTTCAGAAGTTTTGCGGAGGTCGGATAGGTTTCACCAAACTCTTCGCAACCACCTTCAGCGGTGCATCTTTCGAGAACCCACGCGGTTGTGCTTGACTGCTGCTATGAGATATTACAGAACGTGGGAATAGTTGTATACGAGGGGATTGATTTTACTTTGCTTCGGATGGCAAATAGAAGTAGTGGGAAGATAATGTATTTATCACACCAGTTGTAGTTCCAACTGAAGATTCAGATGTATCAGGAGATCACCTAATGAATCATATGAGGTTTCAACAGACCTTGACGTCCGGTTGATTTATTTGAGTTGTTAAGGACAAATATTGTGAATTATTGGATGTTGTGACTCTGACTTACAGTCAAAAGGGGGAATTCCACTATTAGTGAATGGACCGGATGGCCATGTGTTATGTCAGTTTGGCTTGGAATGTATTTATATATGGTATGGAAAGGTCCCCAAAACGAACTATACATATTTAAGGTTTGGTACTCTGCAAGGGGTAAGAATCGCCCTAGAGAATATTAAGAGTACATGAGTAAATGGGGTAGCTCAGCAGTGTTAAGCCAACATTGCAAAAGAGAAAATTGGCCGTTGATGTTTGTGACAAGCCTATGAAGAGGGCAAACCGGCCAATACAACACTACCTACTCAACTCTATTTTAAGAAAATATTCTGAAGGAGTTTACCTTCCAGATTCTCTACAATATATGGTATATGCGATCTGAACGGGTGTACCAGGTCACCATGGCAGTGTCCGAATATGTCGTCATGTGCAATAAGTTAGCTAAGCCTCAAAGGATTGTTATGAATGTGGTAGTTTGAAGAAATGTAATTTAGGAAAGCACTCAGGCTACACGCTCCATTACAGTCAATACTTATCTTACATGACCAGCCAGAGGTAGAGGTCAGGATGTTAGAGGTGGAGGTGAGAATCCTAGAGGTGGATACCCAACCGTTGATATAATTTTTATTGCATGACTGAGGTCACTACACCAGATGGTGTCATCACATGTACAATTTTGATTGTTATAGAAAGGATATTTCTCTTTAATTTGATTGGTTTTTGAAAGATTTAGGCGAGTCCTCTGAATATGCTCCACTCATGGGTGAGCATCGTAATCATCAAATATGCTTATGGAAGTACTCACGTTGGGCTATTACCTGAAGATAGCTATCCCTATTATTTGGTGTTAGTCACAAAAATATCCATGAGGCTAAGAGTGACTTTATATTACTTATTACAGTGGGTTTTGATATAATTCTTGGAATAACTAATTTCAATTGTTAATTGTATGCCATATCAGTATAAGGGTTCATTTTATGTCGTGATTTTATTTGACGGAAAATTATTGAAAAGAAGAAACAAAGAAAATGAAAATTTTTCGATTGGCACAATGTGCAAGTACTTGTGATTCAGAGTTAAGCATGAGGTCCTCAAATTTTTGCATAATGTGAAATATTTTTAAATCGAGCTTCAAGCTGCGATGGATATCATATGAGGACAAGGTCCTGGTGGTAAAAGTTTATGTGTTTAAAATTCTCCTTTTATGAAATTGAAATTTTTTTGTAGTATATTTTAAATGGGAGTCGTGCCTGTTAGGATTATTTGACAATTCTTGTATAGTTTCTCTTCATATTTAGCCATTTTTGTTTTGTAATCATTGAGTTTTAGCCTTTGAGATGAGCACCCATATGAGGATAAATATGACTTATTAATTTGGGAAAGTAATCATGAGGTCTCCATACCTCATTATGAGTAAAGCGGGAGTTTTGGAATAAGGTATTTGATAACACGCAGTTAATTGGCAATGTTGTAATTTAGGGACAACTCTTATGACCAGATTCATGGTTATGTGCATACATATGAGGTGTTGATGCCTTAGTTAGACTTGTTCGTTATAGTCCCCATTGATAACGCATTGATATGCTCTCGCAGTCAGGAAGAGCATGCGCAACATCTCATAGTGGCTCTCCATACTCTGAATAATAGTCAGCTATATGCAGATATCTCTAGAGTGTGAGTTCTGGCTAACTATAGTTGCATTCATGGGTCATGTTGTGATGGGCAGAAGGTATACAGGTTGATCCAAGGAAGATGGAAGCAGTCAAGGACTGGCCTACTCTAACATCAGCCACAAAGATCCAGAGTTTCTTGGGGTTAGCAGATTATTATTGCCGGTTTGTGGAGGGGTTTTCATCTATTACAATCCCGATGACCAGATTAACCCAGAAAGGTGTCCAGTTCGAATGGTCAGATGAATGTGAGGCGAGCTTTCAGGAGCTCAAGATAGCCTTGACCACGGCATCGGTATGGGTTTTGCCCACAGGTTCGGGACCCTATGCAATCTATTAATGCTTCCCATATTGGGCTTGGTACAGTGTTGATGAAGGATGGAAATGTCATTGCCTATGCTTCGTGGCAGTTGAAAATCCATGAAAAGAATTATCCAGTACATGATCTGGAGTTGGCGGCGATTGTTCACGCATTAAAGATATGGAGACATTATTTGCATGGTGTGGCATGTGAAGTATTCACCGATCACAGGAGTCTTGAGTACCTGTTTAAACAGAAGGAGGTGAATTCGAGGTAAAGAAGGTGGTTAGAATTGTTGAAAGATTATGATGTCACCATTTTATATCACTCGGGAAGAAGCAAATGTGGTGGCCGATGCTTTGAGCAGGAAATCAGCCAGTACGGGCAATCTTGCTTATATTCCAGTCAATTAGAGGCCGCTTGCTTTGGATGTTTAGGCCCTAGCCAACCGAGTTGTGAGGTTGGATATTTCTGAGCCTAGTTGAGTGCTAGCTTGCACAGTCGCTCGCTCTTCATTATTGGAGCATATCTGCTAGCAGTAATATAATGATCCTTATTTATGTTGTCCTTAAAGACACGGTTCAGTGAGGAGGTGCCAAGCAGGTCACCTTAGATGTTGATGGGATTCTGAGATTGCAAGGGCAAATTTCTGTGCCAAATATTGATAGACTTCGAGAATTGATTCCAGAGGAAGCTCATAGTTCTCGGTATTCTATTCATCCAGGCGCAACAAAGGTGTATCAGGATTTGCGGCAACATTATTGGTGGCGCAGGATGAAAAAGGACATTGTTGTGTAAGTTGCTCGGTGTTTAAATTATCGGCATGTTGAATATGAGCACCAGAGGCCTGGTGGTATGTTCCAGAGAATTGAGATTCTCAAGTGGAAGTGGAAGCAGATTTCTATGGATTCCATTACTAGACTTCCGTTATCTCGGAAGAAGTTTGATGCTATTCGGGTCATTGTTGATAGGCTGACCAAGTCAATGCATTTCATTCCAGTAGTAGTCTCCTATTAATTAGAGAGGCTGCATTCGGCTTAGTCTAGGCAGAAGAGTTATGCAGACCGTAAGGTCCGAGATGTAGATTTCATGGTTGGTGAGCGGGTAAGCTCCCTGTGTCGCCTATGAAGGGCGTGACTCACATCCCATGGCAAGTGTGGGATTGTTTATGACTAGGGATTGTCCATCCCGAACAAGAATATTTCTATATTAGCGACTGATACGCACCCTATATTAAATATATCTAGGCTTATTGCCGTGTTTGGGGCCTTGTGTCGATCTGTAGTATCCTCAAAAGATGAACATCATTGTGATAGCATGCTTTGTATAATCATTAATCTCAGTCCTGTGTTTAATCATTGTTATGAAATGCTAAGTCACTTTTCCTGAAATTAAATATCTAAAGTATATTATTCTTAATAAATTGGAAATTTGGAAATTAATTGAATCTGTTACGTGACTCATATGCATACTGTGGACTGAGTATAGATCGGGCTGCACGCTGCACCGAAGGTTATGATTGGGTACGGATTGGGCTGCACGCCACAACGAATGTTATGATTATGATGTGCTTGGGTTGAAGGAGCCCATTAGAGCCGTTATCCATATTTGTTCCCCGACTAACGTACTTCCTTCTTTTGTCCGTTCGAGGACGAAGAATTTTTTAGAGGCGGAGGATGTGACGACCCAAAGGGTCATCACCTATTTTTCTCATTTGTTCCGTTCTTCCAAGACCTTGAAAATCGCATTTTATATTACCTTGATTTGCGTGTGCAATCCGAGCGCGTAGCCGGAAAGTTTTTATGTTGAAATATGTGAATTCTATATAAAAACTGAAGAATTTTGATATTAATATAATTATAGTTGACTTTGGTTAATATTTTTTGTAAACGGACCCGGACGCAAGATCGAACTATATCGGCAGGTCCGTAGAAAAATATAGGACTCGGGCATGTGCCCAAAGTCGAAATCCGAGGTCTAGAACATGAGCAAAAGAATTTTTCTGTTAAATTATTTTTCTAAAATTATTAAGAAAAATGAGAATGAAAATTGATTAAAAGACTATGGTATCGGGCTCGTATTTTGGTTTCGATGCCCAGTACAAGTCTTATACATTGTTTACGCGCTTCCTGTAAAGTTTGGTTGAAAATTTATGTCGTTTGACATGTTTCGGACCTAAATAGCTAAAGTTAAGGTTTATGAACTTTGAAATGAAAAGTGATGATCTTGAGGCTTGATTCAATGTTATTTTGGCAATTTGATCGCTCGAGTAAGTTCGTATGA
This sequence comes from Nicotiana noctiflora, assembly GCA_032618575.1. NCBI lineage: Eukaryota > Viridiplantae > Streptophyta > Magnoliopsida > Solanales > Solanaceae > Nicotiana > Nicotiana noctiflora. The sequence goes on from JASVEL010005823.1 coordinate 27,158, forward strand.
TGTTTATGAGTCAATTTTCATATTTGGTTTGGAGCTCTGAGGGCTCGATGAGTTTCGGATAGGTTTGGGTTGCGTTATGCTCGTTTTCTTATGCTTCGACATCGTTTCTTCAAGCATAAATGATATCTTATTGAACAAATGAGCTTCGATTGCTATTTTGAATGAAGCATTAGATCTGTATCGTAATTACGGACCTGTAGCAAAAAGAATCAATGAATTTGTACATCGTATGAGGATTTTATGGTTATTTTACTAAGGCTGCCCAGATTTTCAAGTTAATGACGAAACTGCCCCTGACGGTATATTAAAAACCTGCACTATTTACAAATCTTAAAACCTACATATCTCCTTCATTATATGGTCAAATTGAGTGATTCAAAAGTCTAAATTCATTAGCATTTCACAAGGAATCCACTGGGAGCTGTAAAATACATGAAACGTTTATCTATAATGAGCAGGTCGGGTTTTCTTCCAATTTTTGAACGAGAAGAAGCTTCTGAGGCGATTTTTGGGGCCTGGAATTATGAGTCCTTTAGGGGTCGATTTGAGGGGTCAAACAAACTCCGATTTTGGTGTTCTTTATATGTATAGACTCATGGTGAGACAAGGAATCCATTGGTATGATATTCGAAATTTTTTGACCAAACGGGCCCGGGGTCGATTTTACAATTTTTGGACAGCATGTTAAAAATACTTTAATTAGGCAATTTGGTTGGTTTGTTGAGTAGAATTGATAATATTAAATAAATTGTTTATAGATATGATTGAATTGGAGCGAAATTAGAAAGGAAAAGGCATTGCTTGAGAACTGAGTTGACCGTAAACCTTTGAGGTTAGTGTTTGATCTATCATCGCTTGAGGGAATAGGATTAGAGTATAGTAACTTGCTAATTGTTAAATGATCGAGTGTGGTGTATAGGCGTTGTGACGAGTATCTATACACCAGAGTCTAGCATGACCGTGAGTCGTTGTTGGTACATGTTGTGAACTAATGTGAAACTCTCCTAAGTTAAACTATGATTAATCCCTTGTCGGGACGGTTATATTATTGTGCCCTTGCCGGGATGTGATCGTTGTGTTGTTGTTCCCTTGCCGGGACCTTATTGTTGTTGTTGTTATTGTTCCCTTGTCGGGATCTTACTGCGTTGTTGTTATTCCCTTGCCGGGATGGTACTTGTTATTTATTTTATTCTTCTTTCCCATTGATTGTGACTGTTGTTAGGGTAAGAAAGAGTGATAAAGAACGAAGGGTGATGTCATGCCATTTCTAATTATATTCGCACGAAGGATCATTTCGTGCCATGTTTTAACTATTTATGCATGAAGGAACATTATGTCATTGTTAATTATATTATGCACGAAGAAACTTTCCGTGCCATGAATGTGAGTTATGAGAGTAAAAGCACGAAGGGTAATGTTGTGTACTTTTATTTGATTGTTTTGGTGAGGATGAGAGTAAAAGAAAGAAGGGTGATGATGTGCACTTTTATTTGATTGTTTGGGTAAGGATGAGAGTAAAAGCACGAAGGGTGATGCCGTGCACTTTTATTTGATTGTTTGGGTAAGGATGAGAGTAAAAGCTTTAAAGGTGATGCCGTGCACTTTTATATAATTATTTGGGTGAGGATGAGAGTAAAAGCACGAAGGGTTGTGACGTGCAACTATTAAATTTCTTACTTTGTGATAATTATTGTTGCGCTCTATTTTTATTTCACTGATGAGTTATATATATTCAATTGTGCTCCCCATAGCATGTCCCCTCCCTTTCTAATTGTTTTGTTCAGTATTTATGTCATTTTGTGGTACATATGTATATAGAATTGCACATGTTTATGTGAGTGTTTGGTCCTAGGCTTGTCACTACTTCGCCGGGATAGGCCGGGCACTTACCAGCACATGGGGTCGGTGTGCTGATACTACACTTCTATGCGTTTTTGCACAGGTCCAGGTTTAGAGCAGCAGCAACAGTAGTTTGATAGCAGGACTTCATTACTACAAGACTGAGGTAGCTTGCAGGCGTCCGCAAGCTCGACGTCTCTTCTTATGCTTTTCGTTTATGTTGTATTCTCATCGTTTCGAGACAAACTATTGTTATATTTCTTTCAGACCATTATATGTAGTTATTCTTAGTAGTTCGTGAGTTTGTGACTCCACATCTTGGATAGATGATTTATGTTGAGTATTTTACATCTAAATTCAAATTTATGAAAGTAGACTTCCGTAGTTAATGTTATTATTATTATTCATGTAATTAAATTGACAACAGGATGATTTTTATTAATAGAAAAATGGTGAGTAAATCGGCTTGCCCAGCTACCGCGAATAGGATCCATCACTATCTCGATGGCGGAGAATCCGGGTCTTGACAATATCTTAACCCTATATTATATGTAGAAACCCGAACCTTGCTCTTTTACCAATTGTTGAGGAAGATCATGGGTTAACTAGCATATAATCACACACAAAGTAAATTGGGAAGAAAAGTCAATATAATAATTTAACGAGGTTCGGCTAAGCATAATCCTCGGGTTAGAAGCAGAGAGATTTTTTCACTATGAATGGGAAGAAAAGCACATTACAATCTATAGAATCCCTAACTACAAACCCTATATAGATCAAATAGTCCCAAAACCATAAGAGAAAAGTTTCCCAATTTGACAAGGATAATAGGTTTTCCTTTCCCAATTCTATTAGAATAATGAATTTTTCCAAACCTATAGGGATTATGTTTTTTCTAAAAATATAAGAAAATAATTCAAGCCACGACTAACAAAAATAAAGAGCCGAAAAAATTAAATGACTATGAAATTAAAGTTAACAATTAAAAAGACCTTCGATTTTTTTTGACTTTACGATGAGTTGACTTTGAGTATTTACGTAATAAAAAGTAACTTATTTATTAATTTTTGTTCGGGGCATTTGCATCTATATCCACTTTTTGTGCTACATTTTAACCTGTGTCCGGTTTGTAAAATAAATTGCAAGCATACCCGCTTTCACATAACATTAGCACACGTGGCTGAAGTAACAAAGGCAATTACACAAAATTTTAGCATTTTAGTTGTCGGGCCTGAAGTTCAGCTCTAAAACTGAAGTTTTATTTTTAGCTCTAGTTTTATTTCTAGAGCTAAAGTTTGCCAGTTATAAAATACAAACTTTAGCTTTAGAGCTGAAGTTTTTGTTTAGTAACCCAGAAACTTCAGCTCTAGAGCTAAAGTTTTCATGTTATAAAATAAAAACTTCAGCTCTAAAGCTAAAGTTTTCCAGTTATAAAATAAAAACTTCAGTTTTAGAGCTAAAGTTTTTGTTTAGTAACCCGAAAACTTCAGCTCTAGAGCTAAAGTTTTCTATAAAATAAAAACTTCAGCTTTAGAGCTGAAGTTTTCCAGTTATAAAATAAAAACTTCAGCTCTAGAGCTGAAGTTTTTATTTAGTTACCCGGAAACTTTAGCTCTAAAGCTGAAGTTTTCAAGTTATAAAATAAAAACATCAGCTCTAGAACTAAATTTATCCAGTTATAAAATAAAAACTTCAACTAAAGTTGAAGTTTCCTAGTTATAAAATAAAAACTTAAGCTCTAGAGCTGAAGTTTTTGTTTAGTAACCCGGAAACTTCAGTTCTAGTTATAAAATAAAAATTTCAGCTCTAGAGCAAAATTTTTTGTTTAGTAACCTGGAAACTTCAGCTCTAGAGCTAATGTTTATCAGTTATAAAGGGAAGCTGAAATTTTTTAAAAATGGGTACGGATGCAAACAAAAAGACAAAGCGGCTACAGGTTACAGAGGGGCGCCCAAATAGGACGCCCCGTGCAATTTTTATTTTTTGTTCCAATACAAAAGTCCTCTGGACGTATGCATAAAAGCTTGAAATTTTTACACCCTATAGAAAACCTTAATACCCTATTTATCAATAATAAATACCATTTTAAAATATTACGTCCTATAAATACCTTTTATCATTTATAACAAAAAATCTAAATATAGTTACATCCCACAATTAAGGCACCATACATGCTAAATATTATTTTTCTCTCTCCCTTTTTATATTTCCCCTTACATAATTACTGCGTATCTGCAAACCCCAATACAATCTATCTCTGTTTGCATACAACCAGACTTTCTTCTCCCACAAACTCTAGTTTCTTAACTCTTCTCCCACCCAAATTCTCAATTTTCTACTCCACGTCACCAACGTTATCATCAGCCACTGTCTGAGCGGGAATATGAGCAACCACACTCGCGTATTCACAGATTGCATCCACGGTGGAGAAACCTCCTGGGCAGCTAACGAAATACTTCACAGATTGCATTCAGAGATTACATTCGTATTAGAATTTTGGCTGCAGCATATTGCATTCACAGATTTTGCCTACTTGTATTCAGTTGTATTCGAATGAAATTTTCAACTGTATTCGCTTGTATTCAGGTTTAATCAGTTGTATTTAACTATTTTATTCAGCAGTAGTTTGTTGTATTTAAGTGTTTTATACAACTGTATTAAGTTGTATTCAGTTATATTCAACTATTTTATTTAGCAGAAGTTAGATGTATTTTGTTGCATTCAAGAGTTTATTCAGCTGTATTCAATTGTATTTTTATTGTATTCAAGTATTTTATTTAGATGAATTAAGGTGTATGTTATTGTATTCAACTGTATTATTCATATGCATTTTTCTTTATTCAGCTATAATCTTTATTATGTATCTTTCAAATACAAATTAATGAGGGATCATTTTAGTTCGTTGAGTTAAATTAGGAGAATATCATGTGATTTTATTTCCTTCCGTTTTTAGCGCAGATACGTTACTGTATTTAATATTAATGTCGCTTGAATACAACTAAATACATGTCAAACTTAGCTGGAATTCTATATTTTACGCCTATATTTTTGGCTATATTTAATGTTAATGTCGCTTGAATACATCTAAATATACATGTCTGGAATTCCAGATTTTACGCCTATTTTTTTTGTTGTATTAATAAATACAACTGCTTAAATACATGAAATATATTGTATAAAAATATAAAAGGTATCTATAATACGTAATATAGCAAATAATATTTATAAATAACTAATTATACAAAAAAGATAGTGCTTTATGAAAAATTTCATAAAAGGTACGGACATATGAGCCCATAGCACTTGTGTCCCGCTAATCTATTTTGATGCGTTTTTAGCTCGTCTCTCTGCCGAGCCCTGAAATCATCCAAAATATACCTTTTATTTGATTAATTAAACACATAAGATCTTTGTAAGATTATTTTTTCGTCTATTCAAATTGTAAATGATCAGAAAAAACACTTCCTTCTTTTATATATGATAGCTTGCATTAAAGAGAGGCTTATGATAAGATGCTAGATTGCTCACTCGGTCAAAGTTACTCGCTGTGATTCTCACTGTCACTGGTATACTTTACGCACACAGATAATAGGTTACAAACCTATTAAAAAATAACTTTATATCAAGACGAAAACGTTCACAACCCATCTTTTAAGTGCTAGGGATGCCGGAAGGATCTCAAGAATCTATTGAACGGTGTGATAAATCTCAGGTAAGCTTAAACTTTTTGACAAAGTATACTTATATATTTAATTATTTTTTTATTGGTCAAGCACGTAAAAATTCATTTAATGGTGGCAGTGAGACTCAAAACTAAGACCTTTACCTGTCTGCTATCGTATTAATGTATGTGACAATCTCATCTACAAATTTAAACAATTAAAGAAAGCACACTTAGAGGTGTTTGGCTAAGCTTATAAGCTGGTCAAACTGACTTACAAACATTTTTAGCTTATCTACTATCACGATCCGGATTTCCCACCATCGGAAGTCGTGATGACGCCTACTAATGGGAGTTAGGCAAGCCAACTTTTTCTTACATTTCCATTTACTACAACTCTCATTTTAAGACACTTAGAATTAATACAATGATTACAACTGAAGATACATTAAATTAGTGGAAGACTTAGTAAGCGTAACTAGTTGCAATACCGAAATTCAAACATAATCACTACCCAAAAACTGGTGTCACAATACTCACGAACCTCTAAGAATAATACACATAACTGTCTGAAAGAAATATAAAACTGTTTATCTCGGATACATGAGATAACAGACTGAAAAGTAAAGATAAAGATAGAGGAGACAACGGGTGATGCGGACGCCTGCAAGGCTACCTCGATGTCTCGGTGGTCGGAATATCAATAATCGCACTACTGCTGCTGCTGTTGTTTGAAACCTGTATTTGCGCAACAAATAGCAGAGTGTAGCATCAGCACAATCGACCCCACGTGCTGGTAAGTGCCTGGCCTATCCCGGCGAAGTAGTGCCAAGGCTAGGACCAGACGCCAACATAAACCTATGCAGTTAAAACATATATATATATATATATATATATACATATACATATACATATATATATATACCACCAAATAGCAGGAAACAATACTGAATATTTATAGAAAAAGAACATGATGTGGTACAACAGCAAAATATAATATCAGCAAAATAATATGAGCAATGGAATCAAAATTCACTTTCAAGTCTCAATTCATCTTTGTTGCGGCGTGCAACCTGATCCCTGTTTGTTTCATATCTCGTGGTAGGCGTACAACTCGCTCCCAATTCAATATTAGGCTACCGTCAACTATGGCCAATGTCAATGATCATACAAATTGTGATCGGTGTGCCACACGATCCCTTTTTAATAATATATAAGTGCTCGGCGTGCGACACGATCCCTTTTCATAATATATAAGTGGTCAGCGTGCCACACGATCCCTTTTTCATAAATATATAAGTGGTCAACGTGCCACAACACGATCCCTTTTTCATAAATATATAAGTGGTCGGCGTGCCACACGATCCCTTTTTATAATATATAAGTGGTCGGTGTGCCACACGGTCCTTTTTCATAATATATAAGTGGTCGGCCTGCCATACGATCCCTTTTCGATAAATATATAAGTGGTCGGCGTGCCACACAGTTCCTTTTTCATAAATACATAACTGGTCGGCGTGCCATACGATCTCTTTGTATTATATATAAGTGGTTGGCGTGCCACACGATCCCTTTTTCATAAATATATAAGTGGTCGGTGTGCCACACGATCCCTTTTTCATAAATATATAAGTGGTCTGCGTGCCACATGATCTCTTTTTCATAAATACATAAGTGTTCGGCGTGCCACACGATCCCTTTTTTATAATTACATAAGTGGTCGGCGTGCCACACGATCCCTTTTCATAATATATAAGTGGTCGGCGTGCCACACGATCCCTTTTTCATAAATATATAATTGGTCGACGTACCGGACGATCCCTTTTTATAATATATTACCGGTACAAAACCAATAATCTTTGAATCAATATATGTATATATTACTGGTATTAAACCAATAATAATTCCTTTCATATAATCACATAAAATTATCACAAGTCTAATTCATTGAAGACTCACAGTCATACTCGACCCCCAACGTATAGATACTCGTCACCGTGCCTATACGTCGGACTCCACACATAGCAATTAGCACATAAACGCAACTCATATTCCCTCAAGCTAGGATAGATCAAACACTTATCTCGAAGTCTACGGCCAATTCAATCCTTAGCATTGTCTTTGCCTTTCGAATTTGGCTCTGATTCAATCATATCTATATACAATTGATTCAATATCATTAATACTACTTAACAAACTAGTTCAAATGTTAAAAATAATTTCTACAACATTCTGCCTGGAATAGTACAAATTGGCCCCGGGCCCACATGATCAAAATGCGAGGTTCGAACCAAAACTCGATTACCCATTCCCCCATAAGCTCAGATATACAAGTTATTTGGAATCAGACCTCAAATTGGGGTCCAAAACCCCAAATATAGAAATTCCTAATTCTACCCTAGATTCCCAAATTCATCGTTTAAAATCTTTGTGTTGAAGTTGAAATTATGTTTAAAGACGTTAAAAAGTAAAGAAAATAAGTTAGAAGACACTTACCAATCATTTTGAAGAAGAAGAATCGTTTGGAAAATCGCCCCTTATATTTTAGGTTTTGGAAAAAGTGTAAAATAACTGAAAATCTCGGAGTCATATACTACACTGGAGAACAAGCGTGGACCGCACAAAAATGTACGCGACCACGTCGGAGAAGGGAACAAACTGACCAACGAAACTGGCCATGCAGACCGCACATAAGTGCACGTGACCGCATGGCTCCAGTGCGGACCGCAAAGAAATGAACGCGGCCACACTGGTCAACTTTGGCCACTAGTTTTCCCCTGGCCTGGCTACGCGGACAGCACACAAATGCATGCGGCCGCGTGGCTACAGCGTGGACCGCACTGTTTTGGTGCGCGACCGTGCTGGTTGAGCTTAAACCAGTGACCCTCTGGACTATCCCACACGGACCGCACAAAAATGCACCGCGGCCGTGTGGAACCTGCTACTCTGCCAGATATGATATTTTAAGCCTAAGGCCTCCCAGGACCTACTCAGAACTCACCCGAGCCCTTGGGGCTCCAAATCATATATGCATACTGACTCAAAAACATCATACTTAATTGATCGAGTGATCAAACCGCCAAAATAACGTTATTTACATATAATTGAGCCTCAAAACTCATGGTTTTCATTTCAAAGTTCATAAATTCTCAAGTTGGCTATTTAGGTCCGAAACACGTCAAATGATGTTCAATTTCGACCAAATTTTACAGAAAGCGCTTAACGCATATTTAAGACCTGTACTGGGTGTCGGAACCGAAATACGAGCCCGATACCATTACTCTTTGATAAAATTTCAGTTTAATTTTTCTTAAATATTTTTAGAAAACAATTTAACAGAAAAATTCTTTTATCGGGATTCTGGACCTCGGATATCAATTTCGGGCAGATGCCCGAGTTTTATATTTTTTTTACGGATTTTTCGAGACCGTCAAATCACTGGTCCGGGTCTGTTTACCCAAAATATTGACCAAAGTCAACTATATCAATATTAATATCAAAATTCTTCAAATTTTTCACATAACTCATATATTTCAACATAAAATTTTTTTGGATTCGCGCTCGGACTGCGCATGCAAATCGAGGCAACTATAAATGAGGGTTTCAAGGCCTCAGAAGCTCGAAATGACTGAGAACACAAGTGATGACCCTTTGGGTCGTCACATCTACGCATTTGATAAAATTAAAATGCTTATAAGCAAAAAAAATAAGCCAAAAGCCATAAGTTAGTCTCCCCAACTTATCAAATTTCAGATTATAAGCAGTTTAAGTTTGATCAAAATATTTCTATTCTATCTCTAAAATATTTCTTTTTGAAACAAAACTCTTTGTATACCCAGTACTTTAGCTGCATATTATTAATTTCGGTACTTTTAGCCAAACACGTAACTGCTTATTTTTAAATCAGCTTCAATATTTAAAAGTACTTTGCAACACCTAATACTTATCTGCTACTCTAAATCAGCTAAGCCAAACAGACTCTTAATTATTTTCTAACAAAATCAACTACATAAGGAGTAAAACATGCAAAAGCCGCTTTCTAACATAAACCATTATTCATTCAATTAAATCAGATCATCTTTCAACTCGTTTGTTTAACTCTTAAATCTAGGGGCGTGCATTCGATTTATCGATTCAATTTTGATCCTTATTAATAATTACTTATCGATAATCAATTTGTACATATGCTTATCATTATCATTTCAATGGGTTTTTGATTTTTTCGATATCGATTTATCGATTTTGGGGGCTTATCGATTCAGTTACCGATTACACCAAAATGAAAATTTGCGGGATGCCAGGAAAGTATATCGCTATAAACGTGCCTAACTAATATGAATTAAAAAAATCTAAAATAAAACTATGTGGGGTCGAATCGGATACAATACGGGTTGAGCACGTATCCTTATATGGCCTTAGACGTCGAGCGATATCCTCACTCACGTCCATACGATGAAAGGGCTACGCCCCGACCATAGAGACGTATCGGCCGACTTGCCCGTACAGACGCCCATACTTCCCCTCCCCTATGCCGTTATAGTAATAGTGGTAGCTCTGAAATGATGTAATGCGTTGGCGAGGGGACCTTCCTTCTATATTAGGAAGGGTCTCCCTCATTAGTAAGGCAGGTGTTATTATTCAATAATAATACAATTCTCTCTCTCTCTCTATCTATCATTCTCTCTCTATCTAGCATTCTCTCTCTATTTCATCTCTCTGTTACTAACTAGCTTTAACACTTCATTAAGATCCCTTACGATTTTATAAGAACAACCTATACGCGAATCTAAAGATCTATCTTTGGATATATTATGATTGATTCCGATTTACCCTCTTATATATTCTTTGATTGTTTTTAGCTCAAAAAGTAACTGATAACTTTTGGGGCGAACAATTTGGCGCCGTCTGTGGGAATTTTGAGAATCAAGCTCGTTGTATACATCCACAAGATCCAATCATCGGAAAGAACTCAGAAATGGCCGAAAACAACACCCGATCCAAAGCTGTGATAGAAGTTACTACCAACCTCTTGAGTTCCATGAATGATGCCAGTGGTAGTGCTGCCAACAACGCCACACCTGATATTACACCCGAGGCGAAAGTCTCACCTTCCCCCTTCGGGAATCTTGCAACCCTGCAGGAGAAAGACACCTCCATTTCAAGAAAAGCACCCCCATCAGTCAGGAAACTACTGAAGGAATGGTTAACCAGCACCCTGAGCGGCTTAGTGGAAAAGCCACCACGGGGCTATGAAAATGAAGCACCAACAACAAGCAACACCATCGCGGCAAACGAACAGGAAGGAACACGAACCAATAGCCAACCCGTCGAAACGCAAACTCACGATGACACGTTGGCCTCTATTCTAAGGAAGATGGATGAAATGGAAAGCAAAAATCAGGCCCTTCGTGATCAAATAAAGGAGCACCAAGATAGAGTTGACAAGATCCCCGGAGCACCTAAACTGCTACCCAAATGTGAAGTAGGAAGGTTTGTAGAACAACCCTACTCTGAAGAAGCCGCACCCTACACCATCCCGAAGACCTTCAAGATGCCCCTCTACCTGAGGGTGTACGACCGAACCATCGATCTCGAGGATCACCTCATCCACTATGTCACTACTGTGAAAGGTAATGACTTATCTAAAGAACAGATACCATCAGTGCTGCTGAAGAAGTTCGGCGAAACATTGACCGGGGGAGCCTTGACCTGGTATTCCCAACTACCCGCCAAAGCAATATCAACCTTCGAAGAGATGGCAGATAAGTTCGTCACAGCACATGCCGGTGCTAAAAAGGCAGAAGCAAGGGTAAACAATATCTTCACCGTCAGACAAACCATGAGCGAAGGCCTTAGGGATTTCCTCGCCAGGTTCAACAGGGTAAGAATGAGCCTACCGAATGTGTTAGAGGGCATGGCGGTAGCAGCCTTCCAGAACGGACTCAGCAGGGACGGCTCCAGAGCAACCAAAAAACTACTAAGTTGGCTCATGAAGTATCCCCCTACAACCTGCGATGAGATCCATAATGCCTACTGCACCAAGGTACAGGCAGTCGAGGAGGATCTCAACGGACCGACTTGATGGCTGACAGATATACATACAGTTACAAGGAGAGATCGATGATACGAGGGACGTTGGGAACTCCCACCTCGCCCCAGTAAAGAGCAACACCAGCCTTATATGAGGTCCCCCCTACCGCCCCTTCACCATGCGGACACTCTGTAATGCCATCTCGCCCCACTCAAAAATGAACGAAGTACGCCCCCTTTACTTTCTTCACATAACTTCTGTGTCTCTCCTTCAGAAAGCATGTACGCACTAGAGAAGCTCGACACCAAGGTGCAATGGCCTCAGAAAATGAAATCAGACCCTGCCACAAGAAAGTCAAACGTCCTGTGTGAATTACACCAAGAACGAGGGCACAAGACCGAAGACTTCATCGGACTACGATAAGAAGTCGTCCGAATGCTAAACCAAGGGTACCTGAAGAAGCTGCTCAGCGATAAGGGAAAAGCTAATTTTGCACGTGGACGAGAACATTCCTGTGGGCCTCCGAAACCACCCTCTCTGATGTGTACGGTGAATATGATCGTCGGAGAAGGGAATGATGTCGCCATCAATCACATCAAATTAGCCAACACGTACAGACTGAAGAGGACCATCTCCCACGAATGGTATGATGACCTCGAAGGAAGTATCACATTCGATAAGTTTGACGCCGACTGTTTGTGTTTCCCTCATTATGATGCTTTAGTTATTACTTTACGTATCATCGATATGGATGTCAGTAGAATCATGATCGATGACGGAAGCGGCACTTGCATCATCTATCCAAGAGTCCTCTTATAGGTGGGACTCGAAGACAGGATAACTCCATGCTGCATAACTCTAACTAGTTTTGACAATGTAGTGGAGCGCACATCGAGAGAAGTGACCCTACCCGTCCTCGCGGGGGGAGTCACCCTGGAAACCACCTTTCATGTGATGAACCAGGAGACAGCCTACAACGTCATCATCGGGCGCCCATGGATACATGCCATGCGAGCGGCCCCCTCATGCTTATATCAAGTGGTCAAATTCCCTACCGCATGGGGAATATTCAGCATTAAGGTAGAACCCCGCACAACGCAAGAGTGCTATAAAATAACACAAGACTGCACCCACACCCAACAATTAAACGGGGCGAGAGCAGAAGCATAGCAATCAGCCATGTCAGGGACTAAAGCAGACCCGACGGCCGACGCCATCGGAGACCCAGGCATTGTGGAAGCCTGTAAAGCAACGGTTGAGGATCTTAACCGAGTTTAGCTAGATCGTGACGACCCCAAAAACAAGGCGTACATCGACCACGGGCTTGCCGACTCGGGTAAGTATCATGAATTTTTGACTAACCATGCAGACATGTTTACTTTTTCCCATGCAGACATGCCAAGAATCTCGCCAGATATCGCCACCCACTGACTCAGCGTGGACCCACTACATCCGCTGGTAAGGCAAATCAGGAGAAAGCTCAACGTCGCAATCAATGAGGCAGTCCGCAAAGAAGTAGACAAGCTGCTAGCCAACAGCTCTGTCCGGGAGTCAAAATACCCATAATGGGTCGCCACCGTAGTGATGGTAAAAAGGAAGAACGGGAAATGGAGGATGTGCGTGGACTTCACCGACCTAAACAAGGCCCGTCCTAAGGATTCCTTCCCCCTACCTCACATCGATCAATTGATCGACTCCACCGCCGAACATGAATTACTAAGTTTCTTAGACGCATACTCTGGCTATTACCAAATCCTGATGGCCGAGGAAGATCAGGAGAAAACCACGTTCATCACACACCAGGGTACCTACTGTTACAGAGTGATGCTCTTCGGGCTCAAGAACGCAGGGGCTACTTACTAAAGGCTGGTCACTAAGATGTTCAAGGAGCAACTTGGAAAAACCATGGAGGTTTACATCGACGACATGCTAGTGAAATCGGCAAGGAAGGAGTATCACATCGATGACTTGCGAGAGGCATTCGAGATACTGAACAAATACGAAATGAAGCTGAATCCTCAGAAATGCGCCTTCGGCATTACGTCTGGAAAGTTCCTTGGCTTTCTCGTATCTCAAAGAGGGATCGAAGCCAACCCCAATCAGATCAAGGCAATCGCCTCAATACCCGAAACACTCAGCAGTAAGTAACATGTTCAGAAGTTGACAGGCCGAATAACCGCCCTCTCCCACTTCATCCGCCGATCGTCAGATAGATGCCACAAATTCTTCAGCGTGTTGAGAAAGGACAACGGATTCCACTGGAATGATGAATGTGTCAAAGCCCTGCAAGAACTAAAGACATATCTGTCGTCCCCACTATTACTATTAAAAGCAAAGCCAGGTGAGCCTCTACTGACATATCTGGTCGTATCAACGGTTGCAGTCAACGCGGTACTAATTCGTGAAGAAAAAAGTACACAATCACCTATCTATTACATTAGCAAAACCCTAGTGGATGCCGAAACTCTGTACCCACACCTCGAGAAATTGGCTTTGGCACTGGTCACGGCTTCCAGAAAGCTGAGACCCTACTTCCAGTGCCACCCCATCAGAGTAGTGACCACTTTCCCTCTAAGGAGCATCCTGCACAAGCCCAAACTATCGGGCCGTCTCGCTAGACGGTCCATAGAGCTCAGCGAGCACGACATCACTTATATCCTCAGAACCGCCATCAAGTCACAAGTCCTCGCCGACTTCGTGGCCGACTTTAGTGTCAAAATCTCACTACAGGCAGAGAAAGAAGCCCTGCAAGCCGCTTCAAACACTGACCCCTGGATTCTCTACACCGATTGGGGCCGCAAATGCCTCGGGATCGGGACTGGGACTCGTCCTCGAAGTTCCCACGGGCGAAGTCATTCACCAGTCCATACGATGTCCCATGATGACTAACAATGAGGCAGAATATGAAGCTGTTATTGCAGGTATAAAATTATCCATCAGGTACGGAGCTCGCCGAATGGTCCTACATTACGACTCACAACTTGTGGTAAATCAAGTCACCGGGACTTATCAGGTCAAGGAACAGAGACTACAAAAATACCGAACAGAGATCTGCAAACTAATGGCCCAACTCGACGAATGCCGCTTCGAGCAAGTTCGTAGGGAGCACAACGCCGAAGCAGACGGACTAGCTAAACTGGCCGCGGTTGCCACCAACCTGAATAAAGAAAGCACCGTCACCCTCCTTCACTTTGCAATCGACCACACCGAGGTACTCTTCCTGCATCTGACTTGAGACTGTCATAATCAATTTATATCATATTTGCAGGATGGAAACCTACCACACGACAAAAAAGAAGAGAGAAATCTTCGGATACAAGCAGCGATGTACTGTTTGGTAAATAACAACCTCTATAAAAGGACTTTTGGAGGGCCCCTGGACAAGTGCCTAGGACCCAACCAGACGATGCCAGTGTTAGAGGAAGTCCATGAAGGTTATTGCGGCACTCATATAGGCAACCGAGAACTCGTGCGATCTCTAATATGGGTTGGGTACTATTGGCCCACCATGAAAAAGGATGCGGTGGAATACATTCGCCAATGCGAAAAATGTCAAAAGTTTGCCCCTCTAATACATCAACCGGGGAAACCCCTCCATTCGGTCACATCACCATGGCCCTTCATCAAATGGGGAATAGACATCGTCGAACCACTATCCATCGGACGAGGGAAGGTACGCTTCTTATTAGTTTTAACTGACTATTTCTCCAAGTGGGTGGAAGCAGGTGCATACGCCCAGATCCACGAGCAAAAGGTCATAGGCTTCATCTGGAAGAACATCATATGTCGCTTCGGCATCCCCAAAGAAATAACCTGCGACAATGGACGACAGTTTATAGGACAAAGAACAACCGACTTCTTCGACAAATGGCGCATCAAAAGAATACCTTCAATGCCATATCATCCAGCCGCCAACGGCTAGGTAGAGTCATCCAACAAAACCATACTAAACATTTTGAAGAAAAAACTCGAAGACGCCAAAGGATTGTGGCCCCAGCTACTGCTAGAAGTACTATGGGCATACAGGACTACCCCCAAAGTCTCCACAGGAGAAACTCCTTACTCATTAGTCTACAGATCTGATGTCGTTATACCGGTCGAAGTCGGCGATCCAAGCCTAAGGTACTCGCACACAAGCGGAGAAGATAAGAATGCAAACCGACTACAAGATCTAGATGAAGCCGAAGAAAGAAGGGAAATGGCCCACATTAGGCTAGTGGCCCAAAAATAGCAGATCGAGAGATACTACAACAAGAAAGCAAAGATCCGGCCACTCAAAGTAGGCGACTATGTGTTAAAGGCCAAGACATTGGCATCCAAAGACCCTAACGAAAGAAAGTTGGGTACCAATTGGGACGGACCCTACAAAATCACCGCGGCAGCAGACAAAGGCTCCTTCAAGTTAGAAACCATGAATGGGAAGACGCTCCAAAACAACTGGAACATCTCTCACCTCAAAAATTTTCATTTCTAGAGAGTATCCCCAAGTCGTATCATTTTCCCTCATCCGAGTTTTGTCCCAATTGGGTTTTATCGGAGAGGTTTTTAATAAGGCGACGAAGGAGATGCTTGGAAATGTTTAGAAGTTTAAATCTGACACACCAAGCGTACCAGCGATCGGTACGAATGGCGTATCACGGGGACTAGGGCTACGTCCATCTCCAATGTATGAAAGGCTACAGCCATCTCCAACATATGAAAGGCCACGGCCATCTCCAATGTATGAAAGGCTACGGCCATATCCAATGTATGAAAGGCTACGACCATCTCCAATGTATGAAAGGCTACGACCATCTCCAATGTATGAAAGGCTACGGCCATCTCCAACGTATGAAAGTCTACGGCCATCTCCAATGTATAAAAGGCTACGACCATCTCCAATGTATGAAAGGTTACGGCCATCTCCAATGTATGAAAGGCTACGGCTATCTCCAATGTATGAAAGGCTACGGCCATCTCCAATATATGAAAGGCTACGGCCATCTTCGATATGAAAGGCTACGGCCATCCCCAACATATAAAAGAGGCCATCCCCGATATACGAAAGGTTAAGGCACTAACAATGTAAGGAAAGACCACGGTCATCCTCGACAAAAATAAGGT
The DNA here is from genome assembly GCA_032618575.1 of Nicotiana noctiflora. Taxonomy (NCBI): domain Eukaryota; kingdom Viridiplantae; phylum Streptophyta; class Magnoliopsida; order Solanales; family Solanaceae; genus Nicotiana; species Nicotiana noctiflora. Next base: position 43,792 of record JASVEL010005823.1, read on the forward strand.
TACGGCCACCCATAAAAGTAAAGGGCTAAGGCTCTGATGGCGTAATGAAAGGCTACGTCCATCTCCAATAAACGCAAAAGGCTAAGGCCCTGATGGCGTAAGGAGAGACTACAGTCACCTCCAATAAATGCAAATGTTAAGGCCCTGACGGTATAAGGAGAGACTACGGTCACCTCCGATATACTAAAGGCTAAGGCCCTAACAACGTAAGGAAATACCACGTTCATCCTCGGCGAAAATAAGGCTACGACCACCCATAAAAACAAAGGGCTAAGGCCCTGATGGCGTAAGGAAAGACTACGGTTGCCTCCAATAAACGCAAAAGGTGAAGGCCCTGATGGCATAAGGAGAGACTACGGTCGTCTTCAATAAACGCAAAGGTTAAGACCCTGATGGCATAAGGATAGACTATGATCGCCTCCAATAAACGCAAAAGGTAAAGGCCCTGATGGCGTAAGGAGAAACTACGGTCGCCTCCAATAAACGCAAAAGGCTAAGGCCCTGATGGCGTAAGAAGAGACTACGGTCACCTCCAAAACAAGCATAAAGTGTTAAGGCCCTAACAGCTTATGAAAAGACTACGATAAATAAAAGGCCACGCTACGCACAGCACAAAAGTTGCAAAAAAAGACATCAAAACACAAGCAGTTCCTATGGAATCATCATAAACCATCTTAATAAAATTGCAAGTTTACAAAATGGTCTCGATTACAAAAAAATCCTATCTAATCGCCATGGCCCCCATCACCTGCCTCCGTACCAGCCACACCGTCATCGCGGTCCCCATCACCTTCATCCCGAAACACCCTATCAATCCAAGACCCGGTGCCTCATCGGTCCACATCCGCAAAGGAACCGCCCGTTTGGTCCGGAGAGTTGGGGTCATACCCACAAGCCTCACGTGCGACCTTGACGAGGCAATGCTGAGCTTTGACCTCCGCCTCGGTGGCTCTACCGGCGGCCAACAATTTCTCAAATACAGTCTGTCTCACCTCAGCGTATACAAGCATGTCGTGAGCCTAACGAGACGTATCGCCAGCTGGAGCAACAGTCTCCGCCTGCTGAGGGGCAGCCACTTCAGCCGTTGCGGTCCTGAGCTCGGGGGTAAGGGCATCAACCCTGGCACGCAACTATGTCGCCTCCGCTATCGCCATACGGCCCATGTCCAGCTCTCCCTCCCACTGCTGGAGAAGACTCTCCAATTCGCTGTTCAGGGCCACAACGGCTATTAAGTCCGTATCCTCCCTCTCCAGCTGGGCCTTGCACTCCCGCAACTTATCTTCCGCCAGCTTCAAACCCTGACGGAATACTTGAAACTGAGGGTCTTAGGTGTAGATGTTCGCCAGTATCTAGTGCTTATTCTGGGCCTCCCGGTACTTCTTCGATGCTTTTCTAAGGGCGGCATTCTTATTTCGCTCCCTCCGGCCCCGCTCCACCTCCAAGATGAGGGTTTGTGAAAAAGGTAAAGAAAAGACATAATTCAAAACAATATTATACCTCAGGGCTCATAAGAGAACTATGAAAAGTAATGACCAAGTCATACCTCTAAGGCAGCGCCGGCGACTCGACGAGACAGATCTTTGTCGCTCACGGCCTTCAAAGATTCTGCCTCGGCAGCCCCGCATAGCAAGGACATGTCCGCCGTAGCCTCCTCACTTTCCAGTATCAAATTGTATCCCATAAGGATCATGAGTCGACGGGTGGGACCTATCATCGTCATATCCACCCGGGCGTAGTTCTGCTGCGGCACGTCCGCAGAAGCAGAAGCCTATCCGGAAGCAGCCCTTCCTCGTCTATAGCCTAATCGGCGACAACCGGTGCGCTGTCATCCCCAACACGCGGGGAAGCGGTACTTCCCGCAACCTCCCTCAAGAGGGTCGCCCTCTCCGATCGGATGGCGTCGCCCATAAAAATCGGCCTCGACTCGGGGCGGCGAGTAATCGCCTTCCTCTGTTCCACGACCATCCCCTTTCCAAGGAGTATTCAGCGCCTCTTTCGCTCCAACGGCTCGTCGTCCGCTGAAGCATCCTCTTCGACAGGAAGCAGTGAAGGCAAAGAGTCCACTCTTGACACCGAGTCATCCACTGACTCAACTATGGGACAAGAATTCGTGGGAACGTCCGCAAAGACTGGCTCCTGGATTGCGGCTTCGCCCTCTGAATTGGCGGCGTCGGCAACATCATCACCAGATGCTCCCACATCTGCTCGATCACCAGATTAATTTGTTGAACCATATAAATAAATGATGCTAGAGAATCATATATAAATTGTGAATTCTATTTTTATATACATTCTCTTTCAATAGAAAGTATATTAAATAATAGGAGTATTTTTAAAAAATATCAAATTATAATATTAAATTTTTTTCGAGATTCATTACTCCTTAAGAGAAACATATAAGATTTCAGATCGAATACATTCCTTTTGGTGTATGAGTTGTAATGACCTTGCAACAAATTTGCATATTATGATGTATTTTATATTTTTTGTATTATTCATAATTGAATTATAATTTATAAATATTTTGAATAGATTATTTGTTATAATTTTGTGATTTTAATGTAATTTTGATAATTAATTATTCTATCTTAAAATTCTTGAAATTAGTAAAATTTAAAGATCCATGTGACTTACGTCTCATGTCTCAGGACTTACGTCTTGCCTCACCTCGTCAGAGATAAAACGTCACACCTCACACCCAGCCTTTTAAAACGTTGCATTATACTTCCACCTTTTCATTTTATATACTAATGTTTAATTGGATATAGAAATTAAAAATAGGAAGAAAAAAAATTAACATGTATAACAAATACAATTAGTGTATGTAACGTGATTTTAAACATACACATTTCTACATATAACGTGTCTCATTCTTAACCGACTAAGGAAGGCGTAGTATGTAGAGTAGAAGGTGGTGGTGGGGCATAATTTTGTTTTCGCCTTGAAAATTGACGTACGGGTAGAGCTATCGGACTAGTCGGCAAGTAAAGGTTTAATTGGTCAAACATGAAAATCGCCTAGCATTGAGGAATAGGTGACACGCCCATAACACTTGTCATCATCACACCCAAAATAAATTTTTTATATAGGAAGTATATATAACAAGAACAATCGGAAGTAAACAAATTGAGAAGAAAAGGTTATAATAATGGAGAGGAAAGCAGATAAGGAAGAAGAGAAAGGTAAATTAGAAGGTTTGCCAGTGAATACAAGTCCATACACACAATATAAAGATTTGGAGGATTATAAGAAACAAGGGTATGGAACACAAGGACATCAACAACCAAATCCTGGCCGTGGTGCAGCTAGCTCCACTGATGCCCCTACAGCTGCTCAGTCTCAGCTTTCTGCTACCCATCGCCATTAATCGCCGCCACGTTTCTAAAAATTTGTTTTGGATTTTAATTTATATATACTGATTGTATGAAGAATTTTACACTATCAATATAATTTAATATGTTATAGTAATAGATTATATATTTTACTTTTTAGGTGTAAGATTTACTTATTATATACGAGCAATTTAGTTATTGTTATATTAAGGTGGTGATCTAGTAGTGTAAAAGTTCTATAAGATTGATTTAAGGCCAAATACATAAGTTATCCTCAAACTTAGGATCAAATCCCTCTTACATATCTGTTGAACACGAATTTTATTTTACACACTAAATCTTTTAAAAATATATTAATTACACAACTTTTGTCCAGACATATTACACGTAAAAAGAGTGTGTGAAGGTGTGTCTTTATGCCAACGGTTCAAATTGAATAAAGTTGATCCTATGGTCCAACTTAATTGTTTTTTTTATTTCTTTTTTCTTTTGTTTTCCCCTCCAATCACATGACCAGCGAAACCTCTTGTGTTCTCTTCCATTGAACACTATTATTTCATTTCAATCAATTACTCCAACAAAAAAGAAGCGAAACCTCTTATGTTCTCTTCCATTGAACACTATTATTTCATTTCAATCAATTACTCCAACAAAAAAGAAGCCAGTAACATACACTATTAGAAGTCCGAGGAAATTCTATTAATTTCAATCCAAGAGAATTCAATTAATTTAATCCATGGCTTCTTTGTGACATATAATTAGCAAATACTTGAACACTTAATTCAAAGAAATGCTGCAAATGCACTTTTTATTCATGAGCATCTTCAAAAAAGCTAAAATTTAAACTTTCCAATTCATGGTCTTTCAGTTGACATACGAGCAAACAAATAAAAACCAAATTCGAAGAAAATGCTAACGCCAAATTTTCAATGGAAATTACATACAAAATTTTGGTACAGAAGCAGTTGTGGCAATGGCAGCCATGGAAATGACAAACAAAATTTTGGAAGAGGGCTATAAATGAAAATTGTCCATTATATCTTTGTTGATGTAGATACGCTTTAATAGATATGGTACCCAAGCAGTTGTAATTTTCGATCTACCTTTACCATTGTTGCATTTTTTTTAAAACAATGGCCTTGTTGTGATGATGATACGGTGGTGTGAGCCATGGCTTATTGGATTTTGATGTTTTTATTTCTTTCTCGGATTAAATCACTTGGGCGCCTAATTTTTTGGTTGACTTATGTGTTCTAGTTTTACGGGTGGTCCACGGAGGAGAAGATGAAGGCGGAAGAGATAGGTTGGAGAAGATGAGGGTATATGTGTAATTTTATATTTTATATTTTATTTATTTATGTTAATGACATGTGTCACAACCTTATTGGTGCGTGATACACATACATTTTGTGAAATTGGTCCAGCATGAAAGTGGTGTGTAATTGACACACTTTAAAAATATTTTGTGTGTAAAATAAAATCCGTGTTCAACATGTGTATAAGAGAAATTTGGTCCTATATTTGATGGGTAGATTATGTATTTTGCCTTGATTTAATAAACAGATGCATATTGGATGGGTCAAATTTGACCCTCAATGTCTCTACGCTGAAGGGTACGCGCAGTGAGCATATGTCAAATAAAGTAAGGGTATGACTTGGGCGAGAGGACAAATGTGACGTCAGTTAAAACTCGCTATGGGGACATCGACTATTTTTTGTACTTTTATGATTATTTCGAGGACGGTCTCCTGCTATACAAAGGGGACATTCCCATTGTAAAAGGGCATCAGTATTATTATCAAATAATACAACTCTCTCATTTTCTCTTATTCTCTTTCTATCTCTACATCTAACAAACACTCATTCCCAAGTTCTTATGATTAGATCTACTACGATATTTTCATCTTTTTGTCTCTAGGTTTTATTATATTTGCTTATGATTTACCCTTATTATTTTTTATTGTTTTTAAGCTTATAAAGTACATTGATAACTTTCGAGCAAAAAAAATGGCGCCATCTGTGAAGATTTCGAGAATCAAAATCATAGTATCCACCTAGAGAACAACCAACAACCATTCTCTACACCACACAAAATGATGGACGAAAATAACACAAGATCGAAAGCAATAGTAGGTGTTACAACCAATCCCTTTGGTCCTATCAATGAGGTCAGTGGTGAGGGTATCTTGAATGCAACCCCTTGCACCATACCAGGTACTGAGATCTCACCTTCTCCATCTGAAGATCTGACGATCTTGCATGAAAAAAGATCCTCCACATCTACGGCTAACGAAGCGCCCTTAGTGATCAACAAGCTACTGGAACAATGGCACATAAGTACTCTAAGTAGCTTGGTTGAGAAGTCACCACAAAGTGATGTCAGGTGTATGCCAACAGTAAGCATCACTACTGCCATGTGTGAACCTGAAGCTGTACGAGCAAATAACAAACCCATCGAAGCACAAGCCAATGAGGTACGCTAATAGCCATCCTAAAGAAGATGGAAGAAATGGAGAATGAAAACAGGGCTCTTCGTGACCAAATGAAAGAGCATCAGGAGAAGATAGACAAGATCCCTGGTGCTCCCAAGTTGCTACCAAAATGCGATGTGGGAAGATTCATCAAAAACCATATACCGAAGAAGCCGCTCCTCACTCTATCCCAAAAACCTTCAAGATGCCACCCTACTTAAGGGTATATGACAGAAACACATATCCCAAAGATCACTTGATCCACTATATCACTGCCGTGAAAGGTAATGACCTATCAAACGAGAAGGTACCATCGGTGCTGCTGAAGAAGTTCGGTGAGACATTGACATGAGGGGACCTAATGTGGTACTCCCAGCTACCAGCTAAGGCAATATCAATGTTCGAGGAAATGGCGGATAAGTTTGTCACTGCCCATGCAGGAGAAAAGAAAGTGGAAGCAAGGGTCAATGACATCTTCGCTATCAGGCAAACCGCAGGGGAAGGACTCAGGGACTTCTTCGCTAGGTTCAATAGCGTAAGGATGAGCCTTCCAAATGTATCAGAAGGTGTGATAGTCGTCGCTTTCCAGTACCGGCTAAACAGAGATGATTCGAGGGAGACTAACAAACTACTAAGTCGCCTCATGAAATATCCCTCTACCACATGGGAGGAAATCCACAACGCCTATTGCGCTGAGGTACGAGCGGGCGAGTAAGATCTTAATGGGCCGACCCAACTATTAACAGTGATATACTCAGAGACAAGGAGGGATCGACGCAATAAAGGATGGCGAGAACAACTCCCGCGCTCCAATAAAGACCGGCACCAACCATACACCAGATCCTCTCATCCACCACCAAGGCATACGGATGCTCTACAGCGATACGTCGCCCCACTCCGAAATGAAATAGGTACACCTCTTTTATTATCTGCCTATAACTTTTGCGTGTCTCCTTCAGAAATAGTGTACTCACTGGAGAAGCTGGGTACCAAGGTGCAGTGGCCGCAAAAGATGAAATCAGACCCTGCTACAAGGAAATCAAACATTGTATGCGAGTTCCATCGGGAACGGGGACACAAAACCGAAGACTACATAGGTCTACGGCAAGAGGTGGTCAGGATGCTGAACCAGGGATACCTGAGGGAATTGCTCAGTGACAAAGGAAAAATAAACTTTGCGTACGGACGAGAAAAACCACACGGGCCGCCAAACCCACCCTCTCCAGCATGCACAATAAACATGATCATCGGAGGCGACGACAACTCAGCAATCAACCACGTCAAGTTCGCCACCATGCACAAATTAAAACGGACCATCGCCCATGAATGGTATGACGACTTCAAAGATAGTATCACCTTCGATAAGTCCGATGCCGACGATTTTTATTTCTCTTATTACGATGCTTTAGTTACCACTTTACGTATCACCGACACAGATATTAAAAGAAACATGATTGACGATGGAAGTGGCGCCTATATTATCCACCCAATGCTCCTCGTACATATGGGACTCGAGGTTAAGGTAATACCGCGTTACATAACACTGACTGGTTTTAACAATGCAGTAAAATGGATATCCGAAGAAATATTACTACCCATTTTAGCATGAGGGGTTACGTTGGAAACCACTTTCCATGTAATGAACCCGGAAACGGCCTACAACGTTATTATAGGACGCACATGGATACATGCCATTCAAGCGGTCCCTTCAAGTTTTCACTAAGTGATCAAATTCACCACCCTATGGGGGGTATTCAGCATTTAAGGCAAGCCGCGCACCGCACAGGAATGCTACAAAATAGCTCAAGATTGCACCCACACCAAACAACTAAAAAGGGGTGAGTGCAGAAGCATAGCAATCAGTCATGTCGGAGACTAAAGTCAACCCGACAACGGACGCCATCAAAGACCCCGACGTCGTGGAAGCTTGTAAAGTAACAGTCGAAGATCTCGACCCGGTCCAGATAGATGACACCGACCTCACAAAGAAGCCTACACCAGGCACGACCTCACCAACCCAAGTAAGTATCGTGAATTCCTAACTAACCATGCAAAATTTTGCTTTTTCCAATTCAGATATGCCGGGAATCCCGAGAGACATCGCCACCCACAAGCTAAACGTCGATCCATTACATCCGCATGTGCTTCAGATGAGAATGAAATTCAACACTGCCATCAATAAAGCGATCATCGAGGAAGTGGACAAATTACTGGCCAACGGTTCTATCAAAGAATTGAAGTACCCCAAGTGGGTCGCCAATGTCGTCATGGTAAAAAAAAATAGGAAGTGGAGAATGTGTGTGGATTTCACTGATCTGAACAAGGCATATCCGAAGGATTCATTCCCACTACCCCACATGTCCAAAGGATTCATTGATTGACGCCATCGCGGGACATGAACTGTTGAGCTTCTTAGATGCCTACTCCGACTACAATTAAATCATGATGGCTGAGGAGGACCAGGACAAAACAACTTTCATCACCCACAAAGGGACATACTGCTACAATGTAATACACTTCAGGCTAAAAAATGCGGGGGCTACGTACTTGAGACTGGTCACCAGAATGTTCAAAGAACAGCTCGGTAAGACCATGGAGGTCTATATTGACGATATGCTGGTGAAGTTGACAAAGAAAGAAGACCACATCGACCACCTGAAAGAAGCTTTCGAAATACTAAGAAGGTACGGGATGAAGCTGAACCCCGATAAATGCACGTTCGGCATTGCCTCAAGAATATTCATAGGATTTCTCGTGTCTCAACGAGGCATCAAGGTCAACGCAGATTAGACCAAGGCGATAGATGCAATACCTGAGAATCTGAACAACAAAAAATAGGTATAAAAGTTGACAGGGTGAATAGACGCCCTATCCACACTCATATCACGTTCATCCGACAATTGCCATAAAATTTTCAATGTGTTGAGAAAAGACAGCAGATTACAATGGAACGAGGAATGCGTTGAAGCCTTGAGAAAATTGAAAGCATACCTATCTTCGCCACCACTACTGGCCAAAGTGAGTCCGGGCAAGCACCTGCTGGTATATCTATCCATCTCTAAGGTCTCTGTCAGCACAATCTTGGTCCGCGAATACAAATGTATGCAATCTACTATTACGATATTAGCAAAACCTTAGTGGATGCAGAAAAAGGTATCCACACCTTGAAAAATTAGCCCTGCCATTGGTCGTAGCTTTACGAAAGGTTCGACCCTATTTTCAATTCCACCCCATAAAAGTAGTAACGACCTTCCACTTGAGAAGCGTCTTACATAAGCCTGAATTATCAGGCAGTCTCGCCAGATGGGCTATAGAGCTCAGCTAGCACGACATCTCGTATCACCCGAGAACCACCATTATGGCATAAGTACTTGCTGACTTTATAGCCGATTTCAGCATAGAAATACTGTCAGAGGCGGAACTAGAGGCGGGTCGTACCCCATCCAACACCGACTTATGGACTATGTACACTGATAGTCCCGCTAATGCCTCGAGATCAGGATTGGGACTTTTTCGTGAGGTCCCCACGTGCAAAATAATTCTCCGGTCCGTGCGGTGCCCTAATATGACTAACAACAAGGCCAAGTACGAGGCCGTTATTTCAGGTATGAAACTAGCCATCAAATATGGGGCTTGACGACTCGTTCCACTGCGACTCCCAACCCGTAGCGAACCAGGTCACTGGGACTTACCAAATCAAGGAGCAGAGATTGCAAAAATATTAGTCACAGATCCACAGGTTAATGACTGAGTTCGATGAATGCTGCTTTGAACAAATTCCGAGGGCACGGAATGTCAAAGCAGACAGCTTGGCAAAAATTTGTCGCAGCCACTAAAAACTTTGACCGAGAAAGCGTGGTCACCCTCCTCCATTCGGCCATTGATCACACTGAGGTACTTTCTTTAAATTTGACTTGGGACTGGCGCAACCAATTTTTATCCTATCTGCAGGATGGTACAGTCCCACTCGACAAAAAAAAAATCAAAGAAGCTTCGCGTACAAGCCTCCATGTATCGCCTGATAAACCACGAGCTCTATGAAAGGACGTTTGGCGGACCCCTAGCCAAGTGCCTAGGGCTGCACCAACCGAGTCCAGTACTAGAAGATGTACATGAGGGTCACTGCAGCACCCATACAGGCAACCGCGCCCTCGTACGCTGCATAATACGAGCCGGTAATTATTGGCCCACCATGAAGAAAGAATCAGTTGAATATGTTCACCGATGCGAACAATGTCAAAAGTATACCCCATAACATACCAACTAGGAGAGCCCCTCCACTCAGTCACTTCCCCATGACCTTTCATCAACTGTGGAATGGATATAGTCGGTCCCCTACCAGCGGGCCGAGGAAAGGTACAATTTCTATTAGTTTTAATTGACTACTTCTCCAAGTGAGTGGAAGCAGTTGCGTACGCCCAAATACGCGAACAGGAAGTCATTTCCTTCATATGGAAAAATATCATCTACCGCTTCGGCATCCCCAAAGAAATAAGCTGTGACAATGGGCGATAATTTTTCGTATGCCGGTTTGCATTTGTTTGTTCCTTGTTGTTGCTTTCTTTTCTCTTTTTTCTCTTCTTTTTTAGTTGACTGGCATGGATCAGATGTAAGCGGCAATAGCCCGCATTTCCGACATCATGTATAAAGTTGTCAAACTTTGATGGAGAAGGCACTTAGCCTTCGACTTAGTTCGAGCAAGGTCAAACTTTGATGAAGAAGGAACATAGCTTTAGACTTAGTTTAAGCACGGTCGAACTGATCAAATTGATATCGAAGACACTTAGCCTGAGTCCTAGTTTGAGCGAGGTCGAGCAGTTAAACTTTGATGGAGAAAGCGCTTAGCCTTAGACCTAGTTCAAGCGTGGTCGATCTGTCAAACTTTGATGGAGTAGGCGCTTAGCCTTAGACCCTGTTCGAGCGCGGTCGAATTATTGAACTTTGATAGAGAAGGCACTTAGCCTTTGACTCAGTTTAAGCAAGGTCGAACTGATCAAACTGATGTTGAAGCCACTTAGCCTAAGTCCCAGTTGGAGCAAGGTCGAGCTGTCAAACTTTGATGGAGAAGGCGCTAAGCCTTAGACTCAGTTCGAGCGAGGTCGAACTTTGATGGAGAAGGCACTTATCCTTAGACTCCGTTCGAGCAAGGTCAAACTGATCAAACTAATGTCAAAGGCACTTAGCCTGAGTCCTATTTAGAGCGAGGTCGAGCTGTCAAACTTTGATGGAGAAGGCACTTAGCCTTAGATCCAGTTCGAGCGCGGTCGAACTGTTGAACAGTGATGGAGAAGGCACTTAGCCTTAGACTTAGTTCGAGCGAGGTTGAATTGATCAAACTGATGTTGAAGGCACATAGACTGAGTCCCAGTCCGAGCAAGGTCGAGCTGTCAAACTTTGATGGAGAAGGTGCTTAGCCTTAGACTCAATTCGAGCAAGGTCAAACTTTAATAGAGAAGGCACTTAGCCTTAGACTTAGTTCGAGCGCGATCAAACTGATCAAACTAATGTCAAATGCACTTAGCCTGAGTCCTAGTTCGAGCGAGATCGAGCTGTCAAACTTTGATGGAGAAGGCACATAGCTTTAGACCCAATTCATGCGCGGTCGAACTGTCAAACTTTGATGGAGAAGGCACTTAGACTTAGACTCAGTTCGAGCGAGGTCGAACTGAACAAACTGATGTTGAAGGAACTTATCCTGAGTCCCAGTTCGAGTGAGGTCAATCTGTCAAACATAGATGGAGAAGGCGCTTAGCCTTAGACTCAGTTCGAGCGAGGTCGAACTTTGATGAAAAAGGCATTTAGCCTTAGACTCATTTCGAGCAAGATCAAACTGATTAAACTGATGTCAAAGGTACTTAGCCTAAGTCCTAGTTCGAGTGAGGTCAAGCTATCAAACTTTGATGGAGAAGGTGCTTAGCCTTAGACTCAGTTTGAGCGAGGTCGAACTTTGGTGGAGAAGACATTAGCCTTAGACTTAGTTGGAGCGCGGTTGAACTTATCAAATTGATGTCAAAGGCACTTAGCGTGAGTCCTAGTTCAAGCTGTCTAACTTTGATAGAGAAGGCGCTTAGCCTTAGACCTAGTTCAAGCGCGGTCGAACTGTCGATCTTTGATGGAGAAGGCACTTATCCTTATACACGGTTCGAGCAAGGTCGAAATGATCAAATTGATGCCGAAGGCACTTAGCCTGAGTCCCAGTTCGAGCGAGGTCGAGCTGTCAAAATTTGATAGATAACGCGCTTAGCCTTAGACTTAGTTCGAGCGATGTCTACCTGGTCAAACTGATGGCAAAGGCATTTAGCCTGATTCCCTATTCGAGCGAGGTCAAATTTTCAAACTTTGATGGAGAAGGCATTTACCCTTAGACTTAGTTCAAGCGAGGTCGAACATTGATGGAGAAGGCACTTAGCCTCAGAATTAGTTCGAGCGAAGTCGAACTGATCAAACTAATGTCGAAGGCACTTAGCTTGAGTCCCAATTCGAGTGAGGTCGAGCTGTCAAACTTTGATAGAAAAGGTGCTTAGACTTAGACCTAGTTAGAGTGCGGTCAAATTGTCAAACATTGATGGAGAAGGAGCTTAGCCTTATACTCTATTCGAGCAAGGTCGAACTGATCAAACTGATGACGAAGCGGTTTAGCCTGAATCCCAGTTCGACTGAGGTTGAACTGTTGAACTTTGATGGAGAAGGCGCTTAGCCTTAGACCCAGTTTGAGCCTGATCGAACTGATCAAACTTTGATGGAGAAGGCGCTTAGCCTTAGACCTAGTTCGACCGCGGTCGATCTATCAAAATTTGATGGAGAAGGCACTTCGCCTTAGACTCAGTTCGAGCGAGCTCGAACTGATCAAACTGATGGCGAATGCGCTCAACCTGAATCCTAGTTCGAGCGAGGTCGAACTGTCAAACTTTGATGGAGAATGCGCTTAGCCTTAGACCCATTACGAGCGAGGTCGAACTGATCAAACTGTTGTCGAAGGCATTAGCTTGAATCCCAGTTCGAGCAAGGTCGAACTGTCAAACTTTGATGGAGAAGGCGCTTAGCCTTAGACTCATTTCGAGCGAGATACAACTGTCAAACTTTGATTGGAGAAGGCACTTAGCCTTAGGCCCAGTTCGCGCGAGGTCGAACTTATCAAACTATTGGAAAAGGCGCTTAGCCTGAGTCCCATTGTCCTCGCCGATGGTTTAACGCCATGGGCGTTAAATGTCGACTTTGTTTTGAGCTGTGGTTTTCAGGTTGCTTTGAGGTGATTTTTGATTCTTTGTTTGGAACACCTCTATGTTATTTTCCGGCTTTACTCTGTATGGTGGATGAGGGGGGAATGCTCTATTCTTCTGCCTGGGTGATTAAGAGGGGAAGAGAGGATGCTTTGCATCACTTCTCTCCGTAGGACAGAAGTTTTGAGCCATCGTTGGTGTTCTTTTGCTTTGATCCAGGAAGAACTAGGTGTTTTCACTAAGAAATCCTCACAGACGACGCCAAATTGTTTGACTCAAAAGTTGTTGAACACTTTTTAAGCAAATCAATCAATAAAGATGAAGGGGTAAATTATAGTCAATCATAATTAATACCGGATCAAAAAAATATAATCTGAAATCGGAAACTGGATAGAAAGCATGTTGTAGAGGTTTTATTCATCATAGAAATTTGATCTGCCTCTTCTTAAAGAGGTTCAGGGAATTACAATTATGTTACCTCCTTCCCGTGGGTTTAGGATCATTTTCATGGAGTTCCTCACGGAGTTCTCCTTTTTCTTCTAAGTTTGCTTGGATGATCCGAGAGAAAAGAAGAGACCCCATTCATTCATATCGAACATCTCTCATGATTATCATGTTTTATCCTGGTCGGGTAGGTATTTCCCCCCCCCCCCCTTGGAGAGGCCTTGACCTTGACATTTATATCGAAAGTAACGCTGATCGGTCGAAGTTAGGTTCGTTGGCTACCTCTGTAGGAAGGTTGGGATGGGGTTATTGTCGTCGTTGTCAGATTTTGACCAATATACTTACGAACCGCTAAACTTTTAAAACCGTGGAATTTCAAACCCTTAATTTTATAATTTCAAAACACGTAGACTTCCAAACACAAAAACCCCCGAACTCGTAATTTTGGAACTTGTAAAATTTTGAACCTTTAAACCGATAAATAACAAAATAAAAAACTGAAAAATATATTTTAAAAATATTTTTTCGAGGGGGGATGGGGAAGGCAGGGGGTGGGGGTGGGGGTGGGGTCAGTAAAAAATAGAAATTTAAATTTCAAAAAGAAAGTAAATTTTTTTGTGTGCGAATGTTTAGGGGGGAGGGGGGTTGAGGTGATGCAAAAAAAATGAAAAAACAGAAATTTAAAATTGCGAAAAACAAAAAATTAAGGTTAAAAGAATAATTTTTTTGCGGTGGGGGATGGGGTGAAGGGATAGTAGGGTAGGTGGTAACGGGAAAATTGAAATTTGAAAAAAAAAGACCTTCTTTGGAGAGGGACTGGGGTAAGTTGGTTAGGGTGAGGAAGGTTGAGAAAGGGTTTTGAAAAATATTTTCCGTTCTCTTGATAAGGAAAATATGTTCCTCATATTGGAGAAAAATGAGTTCATAAGGAAAATATTTTCCAAAACATTTAAACAAACCAAACATGAAAAAATTGTAACATATTTTTCGAAAAATATTTTCCTTCGTACCAAATACATCCTAAATTTAAGTGAAAATAAAGCAAGATAGCAGCAGCAGCTTCTTTTGCGCCCTACCATCAAGAGTTGTGGCAATGTACATTGTATTCATTTATCCTAAGCTATCGGTTTCGAATACTGAAAATAATATTTTTAATAGAAAGTTTTTTTTTCTATATAAGTAAGCTTGCGGGTAAGACCAAAGGCGTATCCAGATGGGTATGGGTTCACATAAACCCATACTTCTTTCCCTAAACTATATATACTAAATTTATATTTCTTTAAAATTACTTAAATATGTGTATGTACACCCTTGCTCAAAGTCTCTTGTGATGTAATTATATTGGGTGCACTTTTACAGGTGAAATTGACGGTTCAAATTCCACTCCGAACGGTCTTGTTTTCTTCATGGAGTATAAATATATGTGAAAATTACTAAAATTTCAAAAGTATTGTGGATTTATGGTAAAAGAAATATTAGACCCGTCAAATGTAAAATTCTAGATACACCTCTATACAACAATGTACCAATTCTTTTGAAATTTTGGATCCGTCTCCGGGTAAGACTCCATATTTGTGGATGCTTCAAAGCGGATACAAAACGTGAGATGAAAAACAAAAAATAAATCTTTTGGTCCCTTTAGAACCCTTATGTGGTATAGAATGAGAGGAGTGACATAGGGCCATACATTCTCTGACCAGTAGGCCTAGAGAAGACATTTCCAAGTAATAATAACCATACATGATTTAATGCAGATTTTAGAATCACAAGATTTCCATGAAAAAACATTCAATAAAGAACACATAATGCAGTACATCACAAAATCATTAACTAGACTTGGTCCTATATATTCAATATTACCTAACCAAATACCCCTTCAGTCTTCACCATTCATAAAGCAAACTTGAAAGTAATAAATTTTGAATTTGAATTCTGTGATATGATAGTGTATATTATATTATTTTTATTATCAAGTTAAGTTACCTGCAATAAGAGGTACACATTATTTGTTATAACAAAACATCGTAAACTATCAAATAGGATAGATCTCCTGTAATAACATGTGATTTACCACACTCAATAGCGTAAAAATTCTTTACAGTATTAGTGTATATAATTTAAACTACTCTTTAAACTTGCCCAACGATATTCCTCTTAAATATATTATTATTATATCCATCAAATTAAACCTTACCATTTGCCGATTAGAGCATTAGTAGAGGTGGTTGTGTGCCATTGTCACATATAAAAATTAGTGTCCATTGAGAATTTGAGATTTATGGTGTCATCTTCTTTGGAAAACAACAACACCGTACCAAATATGTGTAGTGGTTCAATTCCATTCAAATTTTCTAAAAAGATTCATTCAAATTTAAGCTAGTATTTGTACATAGATTTGGTTGAAATTTTTATTTTTTAAATTTTTGTAGAAAAATAATTTTAGAAAGTTTTTTTTTTGTGTAATATATATATATATATATATATATATATATATATATATATATATATATATATATATATATATATATATATATATATATAGTAGCTTAAGGTGATGCACAAGAACCATCAGATTTATATATATTGAAACGCACCCTACTGTAGAGGTTTCCCTACCAGGAAACCTAGTAGTACACGTCCATAGCATTACTATTTACAGAAGATAACATAATACTACTAGTACTAACTTCACTGACTGCCGATTTAACCAGCCTTGTATGGAGTAATTCTTGCTGGTCATGATGGTAGGAAGATGTCACAAAAGGTGGTGGTTATTTATACATTATACAAAACCTAAAGTTGTGTTTGGATATATATTTTATTTCAAAAAAAAAGTTGAAATTTTGTGAATGGAAGGAAAAATTTAACCCAAAAACTACCCTAAACCATTTTTTGTGAACTTAAAATTTTTTTTTTTCAAAAACTAAATATATTCCCTGAACAAAACATTGTTTTCAATTTTTTTGAGAAAAAAAGTACCCAAAATTTATGGCAAAATGGAGATAAATATTCCATCCAAATCCATGCAATACACCCAAGTGGTTAACGCGAAAAATTTCAAACTCTTGGTCTCAGCAATAATCATTTGACAAGGATATTAAAGACTTAAAGAGGACCACCCTCTTATAAAAATACTATATTTATACCCAATAGTATTAATGAAAATTCTTTTTATACATTTACTTACTTTCTATTTGCAGTCTCCTGGTTCGTACTCAATTCCTTTCGTTTCCATAATTTATATTTACTTACAAAATGTGGCTGAACTCTAGTTCTTTATACACTGATAATGAGAGAATTCTTCTTGAGGAAGAAGAAGAAGCATTATCGCTACGCGATCTGCCTATAAATGAAGAAAACCAAACAAAAAAATTATCTCACCAAGGAAGCTTAACACAAGAAGAGTTTAATTTCTGCTCGTCCGTTGATTCGTCTTTGTTGAAAGATTCAGAAATATGCACTGCAGATGAAGTATTTTTCCAAGGCCAAATGTTGCCTCTACAATGTTTGCCAACTGATAGCCATAACTATAATGTTTTCAAGGGCGGCGCTACATGTAATGAACGAGGTTCTGTTGAATCCTCATCCTCGACATGTTTTTCTCAGCAAATAAGGTAACAATATTAATCTTATGTTCTTTCTAGTCCTGAAATGTCGTTTAAGGTTTTGGAGAGCTCATTTAGAAAAACTTTAGTTATGAGAATTATGTGCTTAAATTACACTTTATCTATCCTCGAGATAAGTAATGATATATGGCGAAGCCACATCGTCATATTTCGTTGAAATTACACTGTATATATATAAGTAAAATATTATGCTTTAGAGATATATAATACATATTGAGCACTTTTTATCCAAAATTTTTGTTACTTCTTTAGAATTTGAACACTCTTGATAAAATACCTGGCTTCGCCCCAGATCAAGAGTAGATTTAAAAAAAAACTAATGCCTTATTGTTTTCCTACAGTGCACTTGGAATTCGAAACCAGTTTCGTTCTCAACTAAGCCCGACAACCCAGGTTCAATTTTCAAAGATCATACACAGAAACATCAGTAGACCTAACCCAAAGCCGAAAATGTGGAGTCATTTTCGTGTTGGGTTGGTGAAAACACCAGAAATTGCATTACAAGATCTTAAAATTCGATGCAACAAGGATTTCGTAAGTCAAAATAGCACGAGCAGTAGCAGTAGCAATAGCAGTCCGAGCAATGAGAATAGAAGGAGGATTATAATAAGCAAGAAAAAGAAGCAGAGGAAAAGGACATTTCCTGGAAGCTGCAAATCAGTTGAAATAGTTCCTAATTCTAAAGTTGTTACTACAATAAACAGAGTCAGCACCAATATGAATTTGAAAGAGGAAATGAATGACCATAATTATAAGGATGTTACAGAGATGAAGGAAAACAAAAAGAAACAAATCGGGACACGTCATCGAACGTTTGAATGGTTAAAGCTGCTTTCACTTGAAAGTCCAGTAGATGAAACAATTCTTCGGAAGGAACCTTAGCGTAACTGAAAAAAGTGTTATCATGTAACCAGGAGGTCACGAGTTCGAGCCGACAGTCTCTTGAAGAAATATATAGTAAGATTGCGTACAATAAACTCTTGTGGTTCGATCCATCTTTGGATCCACGCATAATGAAAGCTTCATGTATACCTCTTTTTATCACGCTATATATATGCTTGAACTTTTGGTTCAGTTTAGTGTTATTTTTCTTGATGTATATATGTAGACCTTTTATTACCGCCTTTTATTTGTTTCACTTTTATTCCGTTTTGATTGGTGGATTGATTGAATGGACGTTCTGAAGAGGCAATTGTAATCTACAGCTAAGATGTTTAATTATGTGCATTGTGATTATTAAGTATTGACCAACTTTTTTGCTCTTCAAATGGGTACGTAAATAATTGAAGAAGAATTAATCAAAATAACAACAACAACAACAACTATCCAGTATGTTCCCACAGGGTGGGGTCTGGGGAGGATAATACGTACACAGGCCTTACCCCTACCCGAGAGGGTAGAGAGGCTGTTTCCGGCCGACCCTCGGCTCAGAAAAAGAGAGAGAAAATCAACAAACAAAACAAAACAATGTTAGTAAATCCGGGATAAATCAAATAAATAAGTACTAAGAATTAATCAAAATAAATGTCTACATAATTGTTTAAACTAAAAATAACATGTCAAAGTACAATACAACAATAACAACATAACATACTTAGTAAAATTTGGGTTTGAGGAGAGTAAAGTATATGCATACCTTACCCTTGCCCAGAAAAAGAGCAGAAAGTCTATTTCCAGGAGACTCTCGGCTCAACAGGAAAGACAATAATATAAGGGAAACAAATAAGAGAAAAGACATGTTAAAATAAAAAATACCAGAAAGAAAATAACCACAACAAATAGAAAAAGGACAATACCACAAAACTATGTAAAACACGGATGTGAATACAACAAAGACCGCTTACAAATCTAACGAAAGTCTAACATGTGAAAGTAAAATATTTTGTTATATATAATATGTGTATAACTGCCTTAGGTAGAAATCGTTCATAATACACAATATATAGCTAGTTTAACAGTAGATGAATAGAAATGAGATGATATTCGTGGATCTTTATATGCTCCAATAGAAGTTCAAAAAAATTAATTGGATCTTTTGTAAATGATGTCTACATAGATAGCTCTTTCTACACCTCAAATCTATGTATAAATTGTTGGAAAAAATTGGACGATTACGGAGAATAAAAAGTTTAGATTGAGGCGTATCAAGGACATTGTCTTTAAGGATATTTTGCTCACCCCGAATTAATAATTTTAGGCATATCCCCCAGGATTCAAAAAGCTTTTATTGTATAACTAGGACCAGAAACAACAAAGATTTATAAGAAGAAAATCCAAAGATTTATAAGAAGAAAACCCAACACCAAAAAAAAAAAAATGTTTTAACTTTATTTTTTTACTCAATCACCTAAAAGATGAAAAACACCGCAGTATATATAATCAAACAAATTCCACTATCTGACACAAAAGCTTTCAAGCAATAAAGGCATTTCAAAATTTTTATTAACAAACGTTAACATACAAAAAAAGTAACGTATATGAATTCTTACAAATATCATATTGGTAAGATACGTTAAGAATTATAATTTTAAGATTACATAATTGTTGCCTCATGAGTAACGTATAAGTCATTACCATTCAATTGTTACAAATATATTTAACTAGTAAATGTACCCGCGCGTTGCGCGGTTTTTAAAGGCGTATACAAAATAAGAAAAAAAAAAGTAATAGTAATTGTGCAAGAATACATCATAGGTTATGCCAAAATTGTGTTATTGCTTTCTTCGTCTTTTTTCCTTTCCGACCTTATTGCCTTCTTTCTCTGTTTCTTTGTTCTTCTAATCTCTCACCTCCTTAAAATTTAATGTGGAAAGGGATAATTCAAAAAATCTCATTGTAGCATTCCATTAGATTCATTATCATAAATGAATACTCATATGATGGAACTTAACTTAATGAGTTTATTTGACTGTGTTTCGTGACATTAGCATCGCTAATACTAAAATCTTAGGACTTGATTTCTTTGTAGTTGTCATATCATTACAAAAATCTCATCTTTGGCAATAGCAGACAAATACACTCCTTGTATTTCGGAATTTCATAGTGAATACCGACGATCCATAATTCCTACAACAAAATAATAAAATATGTACTAAAATAATCACTATAATGAGTGCAGACAAATGTACTCCTTATATTTTGGAATTTCATAATTCCTATAACAAAATATGTAACTTGTTTTAATGATGAGACGAGAGAGAACAAACAAAAAGATCATAAGAAATAAAATAATGAATCATTACTATAATCTAAATTTCTAGGCATCAGATAACAATGCAAATTCGAGCAACTTGCAAAAATATAGTTTTTGCTTCTCATAACCATAAGAAGTACAAAGCCACCAAACTCGCGGCGTGATTTCAAAGCGAGGGTGTAAGTAAAGACGTATAGGCCTGGAGGTACACGCATAAATCCTATCATGGATCTTAAATTTTTAATAATTTATAAATCAATAAAATATTAAAATTCTGAATTTTTCAATCTACGTAGGCAACTTAATTAATTAAAAGCAAATATTAGTCATTGCAAAGAACCTCATTTTTTTTAATGTTATCTACTATTCCCGTGATAAAATTTTCATAGCCTCTTCACCGTAAATAGTCAGTCTCTCTCTATCTCTCTGCCTTCCTATGATAAATTAGAAATCAGATACACACACCAACAGATCAATGTCAATGGTCATTTAGCAAAATGATCGCCAACTTCTCTTCATCCAATGACGAATCACAACAATTGTTACAATTTACCACCTTTAAGATTCGATGAAGCAACAATAAATGATATATATCCCTTGTGAAGCTTCTATCTACAACGAAGAGGAAATGACTAATTACATCAAGTTTGTATTTAAGAGAACTACGTATGAACATAAAATCGTAATGTTGAAAAAGAAAAAAGAACTACAGATTGGGAAGGAATTATATATGTGCAATGGAGAGGTTTTGGAACGTGTAGTGCAACCTTCGTAGCCATTGTATGGAAGCTTCTCCCTCAGAATGTTTGACTGTGATCTGATCCCCTCTACTCATGACTAATATTTATTTCAAGCATGAATAGATTGACTTCGTGAATGGATATATAGAGGGGAGGCTAAGACCTGAGAGAGTATAAATAAATAATCTGAAAGGTTGTAACGGTAAAGGGCATGAGTGTTTAGCTGTATAGTTTTTCTTTATAGTTAAAGAATTTGAAACGTTGCAACGTTAACAATAATTGAATATTAAATTCTATTCGTAACTCCCTGAATTAATTATTTTTTTAATCATGAAAAATGAAGTAAAATGCCAAAAAATTTGACAAAAAAGATAAATAACATTGCTGGCCAAAGAGATGTGCCACCTTACTCCTTTAATCAATATATATATATATATAGATATATAGATTGTTACAAATATATTTAAAATAATTACTATAATAATAACTCATTAATATAATTATAAAAAAAAGGAATCTAGACATAATTTGAAGTATTTCTTTTTTGAGATATCAAGAATATTTTTTCATCAATCCCCCACATATCTCAAAAAGAAAAGAATGAAATAATAAACTAATTTGCTGGGTTTTCACAAATGAGCATAATGCATCGAATATGGTGTCACTTGAACTACGAACCAGACCTAGATAAAATAAGATTAAACTTACAGAACAATTGATGAGGTTCAAACTTCTATGAAACAAAAATTATTTTGTAAGTTTAGTGTCTTATCTATCACATTATGCATGCACATACTTTGTTGTTTGTCGCGGTTTTGCGCTAATAGGCCATGCGCGTGCCTGATTTTCATGAGTGCTGTAGAAATTTTGCCACAAATTTTTTAGGAGCGGCCCCACTCCACACTCATATTGGTCTATCCATCATGTGTATTCTACAGCACAAATACACCACCTATAAAAGGCTATACATTATTAGATTAAGAGTTTAATAACTCAGCCTCTCATTCCTTGCAGTCTTGCACTATATAGACACACACACACACATCATACGAAGGGATATAATATAATAGTGCACATTTGATCAACTAATGATTTGTTATTACCCATATGAACCTACTTCATGGGATCTCCAATCAGATAGTATCGGTTACCATCATTGTTGATACATTTCAAATTGAAAAAAGTCTCATTCCCCTCGATGTTTTGGATATTATTTCCTTCCAAAAGGTTTAGTCATCGGCTAAATTCACTTTTGACTTCACATAATCTATGAAAATAATTTCCTCTTTCAGCAGTTGCTTTATCACATTATGTCTCAATCGGATATGTCTACTCTTTCAATTAAAGGATTTATTTTTAGCAATAGCTATTGCAGCTTGGCAATCACAATGCATCGATACAGAAGGTGTCAGTTTTATTCCTAATGGAATACTCGCCAAAAGATTCTTTAACCACTCGGCCTCATTGCCAACTAATTTCAATGCCACAAACTCATATTCCATGGTAGATCAAGCTATTATAGTTTGTTTAGCTGATTTCCATGCCACAGCACCACCGATGGTAGACACATAACCACTAGTGGATTTTATCTCATCTGAATCAGAGATCCAGTTAGCATCACAATATCCTTCTAGTACAGTGAGAAATTCACTATATTTAATACCATTACTCATGGTACCTCTCAAATATTTCATTACTCTTACTAATGCATTTCAATGATCAGGACTACTCAATCTACTCAATATACACACAACATATGTAATATCAGGTCTAGTAAAATTCATCAAATGCATTAGA
Organism: Nicotiana noctiflora; assembly: GCA_032618575.1. Classification (NCBI taxonomy): domain Eukaryota; kingdom Viridiplantae; phylum Streptophyta; class Magnoliopsida; order Solanales; family Solanaceae; genus Nicotiana; species Nicotiana noctiflora. The sequence goes on from JASVEL010005823.1 coordinate 66,615, forward strand.
CTACCAATAACTTAAGCATATTTGTTTTGATCTACAACATCTCCTTTATTCTTTTTTAATTGACTGCTAGTATCATAAGGAGTACTGCTTACAGGTACCACATCAAAATTATCAAATTTTGTTCTTGAGTCAACATCAAACTATTACCATCTGTTATAATTTTCATGCCTAAAATATCATTAGCTTCTCCCATGTCTTTCATCTCAAAATTAGAAGACAAGAAAAATTTGGTTTTATGTACCAAATCAAGGCTAGAACTAAAAATAATTATGTCATCCGCATAAAGACAAATAATAACACATGTACCATTGACACAATTTGTATAAACACATTTATCTACTTCAATTGATGAAAACCCATCATTAATCAATACTTGATCAAAATTTTCATGCCACTGTATAGGCGTTTGCTTTAGACCATACAAAGATTTTAGCAATTTACATACTTTATTTTCTTGGCCAGACACTATACAACCCTCAGGTTGCTCCATGTAAATTTCCTCTTCCAAATCACCATTTAAAAAAGCAGTTTTAACATCCATTTGGTGAATATAAAGTTTATAAATAGGAGCCAAGGCAAGTAAAACACGAATCGAGGAAATTCAAGTTACAGGAGCATACGTACCAAAATAATCAATATTTTGCTTTTGGGTAAAACCTTTTGCAACAAGTCTAGCTTTGTATTTATCAATGGAACCATTTGGATTAAGTTTCTTCTTAAAAATCCATTTACAACCAATGGGTTTAGCTCCCGGAGGTAAATCAACTAAAATACAAGTTTTATTTTATAAAATTGAATTTAATTCTACATCAATAGATTCTTTCCAAAATGATGCATCAGAAGAAGAAATAGCCTCATAATATGTTAAAGGATCATTATCCACAATATAAGTATAAAAATCATTACCAAAAGATTTTTCTTTCCTTGATATTTTGCTTCTTCCGAAATCCTCACTTTCAAAATCAGTTTAAATAATTGGAACATGTGAAATATTATCATTTGGAATAATAGGAACATCAGTATTTTTGTCAAATTTTAAAGAAAAAATATTTTCAAAAAATTTAACATTTTTTGTTTCAACAATAGTATTATTTTCAAGTACATCACTTTTGACTACTAAAAATCTATATGTTGCATTGCTTTCAGCATACCAAACATACAATCACATGTTTTAGATCCTATTTTCTTTTTCTTAGGATCAGGCAACATAACTTTAGCAAGGCACACCCACACTTTCAAATATTTCAAATTAGGTGAATACCCTTTTCACAACTCATAAGGAGTTTTACCCGTTTTCTTATAAGGAATTCTATTTTGTAAATGACAAGTAGATAAAATGGCTTCACCCCAAAGATTATCCGGAGCACCAGAACTAACAAGCATGTTATTCATCATTTCCTTTAAAGTCCTATTTTTTCTTTCTGCTACACGATTTGATTGTGGAGAATATGGTTGAGTTATCTCATGAATTATCCCGTCTTTCTCACAATAATCATTCAACAAAATAAATTCACCACCTCTATCAGATCTAACTCTTTTAATTTTCTTATTCAATCGATTTTCTACTTCAGCTTTATAAATTATAAACTTATCAAATGCTTCATCTTTATTTCTCAACAAATAAACTTTTGTATATCTAGAGAAATCGTCTATAAAAATCACATAATATTTTTTCCCTCCTCTAGTCATAGTTTGTTTCAAGTCTCCTAAATTAGTATGTATTAAACTTAACAATTTAGATTCTCCAAATACTGAAGCACATGATTTCTTAGTTCGTTTAGCTTCTGCACAAACTTCACTCTTATCAATATTCAAAAAATTAATATTTGAAATAAGACCTTCAGAATACATTTTTTTTAATATAAGGTAAACTAACATGTTCTAATGTAGCATGCCATAAATTAAAAGAACCAATCAAGTAAGCAGAAGTACTAGCATTTTCATTGATAACATTGAGTACAAACAAGTCATGATTATAATAACCCTTGCCAACAAAATTATTATTCTTGGTCAACACAACCTTATCAGATTCAAAAGCAACCTTAATCCCCCCCCCCCCTCCCCCATTCCTAATAATCCCATAGAGACCAAATTGGCTCGGATACTAGGAAGATGTAACACGTCATTCAATGTCAAAGTTTTGACAGATGTGATCTTGAGAAGCACTTTGCCTTTTCCATGAACTGGAGCAGTTCTTGAGTCACCAAGATAGACAACTTCTTCTCCCTCCTCAACTTGGGTATAAGACAAAAAATCTTTTTTGTTAGCATATATATGCCTAGTGGCACCAGAATCTAACTCCCAGTCTTTCACATTGGCCACAAAGTTCACTTGAGAAACAACTGCAACAATTATGTCATCCACTTTGGGTAAAGTCAAATTTACTTTAGCCTTAGTAGGATTGTCATTCCCAACTCTTTTCCGGCATTGAGCAACATAGTAGCCAGGTTGATTGTTGGTTTTGTGCTTATAATTATTTTTTTTATTATACATGTTACTTAATTTTCTCTGACAGTTGTTCTCCTCCACAAGAATGCTTCTAGTAGCAATTTCTTTTCCTTTGTCAACAACATCGTGCTTGCGGTTAAAATTATCTTCACCAAAAACAGCAACATAAACAGTTGGTGCAGCAGCAGTAGTAGCATCAATAACAACATTAGCAGCGTTATTCTCCATAATAACAGCGTGTGAAATATCTTTAAGATTGTTGGAAAAAATTGAATGATTATAGAGAATAAAAGGTTTAGCTTGAGGCGTGTCAATGACACTGTCCTTAAGAATATTTCGTCCACCCCGAAATAAATAATATTAGGCGTATCCCTCACGATTCAACAAGCTCTTCTAATATAACTAGGACCAAAAACAACAAAGATTTATAAGAAGAAAACCAAGCACAAAAGAAAAGAGAAAGAAAGTTTTAACTTTGTTTTTTCATTCTATCACCTAAAAGATGAAAACACAGCAGTATATATAATCAAACAAATTCCACTATCTGACAAAAAAGCTTTCAAGCCATAAAGGCATTTCAAATTTTTTATTAACAAACGTTAACATACAAAAAAGTAACGTGTATGAATTCTTACAAATATCAGATTGGTAAGATACGTTAAGAATTATACTTTTAAGATTACATAATTATTGCCTCATCAGTAACGTGTATAGACGACATACAATGTTCTCCCCTGTCGGCGAAGACCAAATGGAGGTTCCATATACACTTTTTCATTCAAGTTGTCGTGAAGGAATGCATTTTGGACGTCTAACTGGTAGGCCAACCAATTGCATGCAGCAGCAATAGTAAGGAGACAACGAAGTATAGTAAGTTTAGTTGTAGGAGAAAACGTTTCCTTATAATCGGTACCCTATACTTGAGTATATCCTTTAGCAATATGACGAGTCTTATATCGGTCAATTGTACCATCTGACTTGTACTTAATTTTGTAGATCCATTTGTAACCAATTGGTTTATGTCCATCAGAAATAGGTACCAGACTCCATGTATTATTCTGTTGGAGTGCTTCTAATTCTGTTTTCATGGCTTGTTTCCAGTGAGGATTAACGATTGCTTGATCATATGAGGTAGGCTTGATATGACCTGTAATGTTAACTAAAAAAGTACATTGTGCAGATGATAAACAAGAGTATGAAAGAAAATGAGAAAGTGGATAACGAGTACCTGATTGAGAACTTGGTATTGGGTTAGAGTGATTTACTTTTGATGACAATACGTAGTCTTTTTGCCATGCCAGAGGTTTCTTAGTGTGGAGGGATTGACATATGGGAGGTGTGGAAAGATCTGTAGAAGTGGAAGTAGGTGTTGTCTATTCTGTTAAGGGACTAGTTGCAATATCAAGTGAAAGAGTAGGTTCAAATAAAGGTGAAGTTTTAGAATTTGTGGGTTGGGCTTCAGATATTTCTTATGCTTGAATGGTTTCCCCCATAGACAATGATTCATAAGATGTTGGTTCATGTACATTGGAACTGGGATGATTGAGGTGAATTATTAATGGAAGATGGTGTATACTGCAAATTGTCCATGTAATCGGGAGAAGAATCATGTAACATAGAGTGTGGATTTGGTGAAGATGAGAAAGGAAAAGCGGTTTCTAAAAATTTGACATCTCGGCTTACAAAAATTTTTTAGTATCCAAATCATAAAGTTTGTAGCCCTTTTAACCTGTATGATACCCAACAAAGATGGAATATTTGGCACGAGAATTAAATTTATAAGTAGGATTAACAACTATTGCGTAACATAGACAACCAATAAATTTTAAGTGATCAAGTGATGGTGGACGATTATGTAATAACTCAAAGAAGACTTAGAAGATAATAATGGTGATGCAATTCTATTGATGAGGTAGACAGCTGTTAACACACATTCTCCCCATAAAGTTAGAGGTACATGAGATTGAAATCGTAACGCTCTTGCTACAACTATAATATGGCGATGCTTACGTTCAATTATTCTATTTTGTTGAGGAGTTGAAACGCAAACCCGTTGATATTCAATGCCTTGAGATTGAAAGAAACTTCTCATGAATAAGATTTCTCCACCATTATCTACCCTTATGGTTTTCTCTGAGGCATAAAATTGAGTACGAGCAAAGACAATAAAGGATTTTATCGTAAAAAATACCCAAGTGCATCTTGTAAAATCATCCACAACAATAAGAAAGAAACGTTCCTTTGAATGTGTAGGTACCCTATGCGGACCCCAAATATCACAATGCAATAAATGAAACGGATTATGACTTGATATTGAACTTGAAGAAAATGGAAATCTATTTTGTTTAGCCATAGGACAAATGGCGCAAATTGTTATTAAAAGAAATATTATAAGAAGAAAATATAAGATGAGATGGTGATGGATGCCCAAGGCGCATATGCCATAAGTTTTCCGGTTGAGAAACTTGATGAGAAAAGGGTATATTTTTGAAAAAAACGGAATTACAAGAAGCATTTGGAAAAAGAGATAAACCTACTGCATTTGCATAAGCATCAACGATACCCGTAGCACAATTTTGAGTCATCTTAGACCAAGCAATTTGTTGAAGCTGACTTGCGGAAAGTCCATTTGAATAGCTACCGGTCTCTTGGGAATGAGGTCCATGGAAAGTTTGAGAAGAATCTGTAGCATTAGTTTATGGAACAATACTGTACACGTTACCTTGACTCCTATGTGATGGTTGCTGCCATTTTGGTTGCTTGATTTGTTTGAAACCCATGTGCCATTTTTGAACTTACACCTATCCTCTGTATGGCCTCTTTTATTATAATAATTGCAATAAAATTTTAGAGTCCTATAATTTTTAATTGTATATCCCTCTCTATTACAGTGTTCACAATGCTTGTGTTTGTATTTGTTTAAAGAATTATTTGGAGGACATTGAATTGCAACAACAATAGAAAACGTTTCAACTTATTCCGATGCCATACCTCGTTGCCTTTCTTCTTGAATAATAAGAGAGTAAGCTTGGCGAACATTGGGTAGTGGCGACATCATTAGTACATTTGAAAGGACAACATTGTAGGTGTCGTTCAGGCCCATGAGAAATTGCATTACGCGGTCTTCTTCCATTTGTTCAGTATATGCTTTCATCTGACTGCAAGTAGGTATAGATCTGTTCGTATCTAACTCGTCCCAAAGGCTTTTGAGTTTTGTAAAGTAAGCAGAAACTGTCATTGCACCTTGTGAAAGAGACACCAATAACTTTTGGATCTGATAGATTGCTTGTGCATTCTTTTGTGAGAATTGATCTCTAAGATCTTCCCACATTTGATGGGCAGTCTTAGAATGAACGATACCTTTGGCTAGATCGGGTTCCACAGAATGTGTAAGCATGATAAAATCATGCTGTTACATTGATTCCATAGCGCATATTTTGTTGGTTGTTCTAATTCCAAAGGTGATTTGATTGATTCATTGATAAAGCCAATTTTAGTTTTGGCCATGAGGGCATGTATCATGGATTTACTCTATGATGGATAGTTGGCGCCATTTAGTTTCGTCGGGACGAGGATATGATCGGGATGATCTGAAGGATGAACAAAGTATGGGTTAGATGGGTCCATACCAAGGCTTTGCTGGCTGATTTTTGGAGTGCTGGAATTGAGATTTGTTGTATCGTTTATGTCATTTGGCATTTGTCTGAAAAAATTAATAATCGCTCTGATAACAAACTTAAGAAAGAAACAATGATGAAACTTAAGGACAAGCGAAACTTTAGATGAAAAGGAAATTGGTTGAAGTTGTGTGTCTACGTTTACATAATACAACGTATATATACACATTGTACAAATCAATCTAAGCCACCAAATCAATGATCCATATTTTGTGGGATCTAATTTACACTAGATAGGAAAGTGAATATGAGATATCAATACAATATTTCTTAACATATCGAGGATCCAAAATCCGAGAAATCTGATAAAGAATTGAGGGTTTTCAACCATCATACCACACCCCCTCAATGGTACCATCTCAATCATAAAATGTGTTCCTTACATTAGACTTCATAGACTCATAAAGGATTTTGGTGGCAAGTGTTACCTAGGGCCCAAACTATTCCTCTCTTGAGTCATAATCCACAACTTTCACTCTTGGTTCACACAGATTGGCATGTTTTCACTCTTCCTTTCATTGAATTCCCTGGGCCATAGAGCTGAGTTGGTGAATGATAGCTATTTTCTCCTCTCGTTAATGGTCTACTATATTTGTTTGTAAATGATTGCTTTAGTTCTCCTCTCTTTAGTTGTCTACTAAATGTTTATGGGCATTTCAGTTTCTGGTGTAGATGTCAACCTCTATATTGGTCCTTCATTCTTGGCTTACAAGTTGGACCTCTATTATGCATCCTCTATACTAGTACATGGGTTAGAAATTTTTTTAAAACAAGTTACTTGAAGATATGTTAATAAAAAAAAATGTACAGAAAGAAAATATGCCTGGATATATAGTTGCAACTCTTTGAAGATTTACATATAAGAATTGTGTAGCTGAAAGAAAATAAATATATTGTCACGACCCGAAACTGCGATGGGACACAATAGCGCTCAACCTGCCTTACTCGTCGAGCAAGTCATGTTCTAACTGAAAGTCTCTATTGTACATAGTAGCCAAGAAATTTATAAATAAGTCTTAAGATAATAGTCAATTGAAAAGTAAATATTAAGATATATGTTAACTAGTCTCATAATTAATTCCACGAGCAAAGTTATGAGCCTCTAACTGTAAGTTCGAATGCATAAGTCTACGGCACATACCTCTAGAATGATATAAAAGTATGATAATTAAAAACTAAAAAAAGATACCAACACTGTTGATAAGAGTCAACAGTTCACTACTTCACCAACTCAATCAACTAGATCTGCTGCTAGCCACATGCCTCGTTATACAGTGGCGGATTGAAAATTTTAAACTTGTGGGTATTTACTGATAAAAATTTTAAAACAAGAGGAAAAATAGTAGCATTGCTTGGCCATGTGAACCAGTAAGATATCTTGCTTCTTTTCTTGCTTTGGCTATACCTAGAAGACGTGCTGTAGTAAGTTCTTTTCGTGTTCGGATGATTGATTCCATGTCTGCTCGGAGGAACGTAGTAGACATGTTTGATATATTCTTTGGGATTTATAATTTAACAAGAATCAACTCCTTTCAAATTCAGTTATATTACATATAAAGTAATATGCTTTTATATATATATATATATATATATATATATATATATATATATATATATATATATATATAAGCATATTACTTTACGTGTTAAACATGCGAAATAAATGTTTAAACTACATCTATAATTAATGCAGTTAAAAGTGTAAGAGGGATTTTGATGTTATAATTTAGTGGTTGGTTTTCTGTAACTGTAAGTTAATGACTTTCTGTCCTTACTTTGAGTTTCAGGTTCAAAAGTTAAGGATAGACGGTCCTTAACTTATAGTTTCAAGTTCAAAACTTAAGGATCAACAGTCCTTAAGTTATTATTTCAAGTTCAAAACTTAAGGACATGCAGTCCTTAACTTTGAGTTTAAAGTTCAAAAGTTAAGGACAGACAATCCTTAACTTACAGTTACACGTTCAAAAGTTAAGGACAAGCAGTACTTAATTTACAGTTACAATTTCAAAAGTTAAGGACAATTGGTCCTTAACTTTGACTTACAAGTTCAAAAGTTAAGGACGCTTGGTCTTGAAGTTTGAGTTCCAAGTTCAAAAGCTAAGGACATGTAGTCCTAAAGTCCTAAACTTAGAGTTTCAAGTTCAAAAGTTAAGGACATGTAGTCCTGGAAAACTTGAAGTTAAGGATATGAGCATAAGCGTATTTTCATCCCGCCAGTTAAAATTTATTAAACCAGTGGTTAAAAACTAAAAATATTTAAAACGCTGGCTTTAAAATAAAAATATGAGCTCTTAGTGGCTATCTGTGCACGTCCCCTAGATCTGCCCGTGGCATTACATATAAACTTAATGCCTATCACACGAGATTGCAGGCCCAAACGAGTTAAGTACCACCAAAGGATACCGAAAAGTCTCGTTGACTACCCCTAAGCGGAGGACAAGACTAGCATGAGCTATTTAAGTATAATAAAATGCAGCAAGTATGGCAGACAATTCACATAATAAATACTGGATAATCTGCAAACTGAATTTAAAATTTGTAACTAAAAACTGAATCAGTATAACTAAAAGCTAACTGAAAACTGAGTCACTTTTAAAAAAATAACATTCTCTAAAATGTTTGCCCTTACTGGCCTTGCGAACCTGAGCCGGGGATAGCTAAAGCTTTTGTGGGCCCTCTAGTTATGCTCGATCAAGCTCAACCCCTCTTAGCGCGTTTGTATGGGATTATGCATACTTGAGTTCAACCCATATATGGAGCCATCGAGTAGATATATGAGCGTGCTAGCACCTGTAAGTATGAGGTAGCTAGCAGAGGCGTAGCTAGGATTTGAACCTTGTGGGTTCGGGATTATAATTCTAAGTTACTTAGTTCTAAATTAACAATTTGTATATATTTATTGAATTTTTCAATACAAATACAAAGTTTAAACAAAAGCTACCGGGTTCTGCCGAACCTGCAGCTACTACCGTGGCTCCGCCCCTGGTAGCTAGCCCTGGCTACCGTGGTACTCATGGTTGGCTACTTCTCCCTTTCTGAATGTATCATAGTAATCTGAACAACATAAGTAATTACACATAAATAAGCAACCATAACATAACATAGAAACTAATCATCATTTTCTGTTGTAAATCTGAACTGAAAGTCTAAGCAATGCAACTAATTACTCCACATAAGCAAATAATTGCACATAAGCAATATATAAAAATAAGTCATACAATCTAGTCATCTTCTGTCACAGATGTTCTTCAGTGGCATGTATAGTTTATTCTCTGAAAAGTAAACAAACAATTTACTATGTGCATTCTAATCTAACCCTCTACTTAGAGGGACCTAGGATTTGTACTAATGAGTTCATTATATACGACATCAATAATAGAAACAACGTCAATTATAACAAGCGAGAGTTGGTCAAACATATTTTTCTTCTTTTTAATCCGCTACAACAAAATGAAGTCATCAATTTTTTATTTTATTTTTTTTGCTTCATTAGTTGAGCAAGTTTTTAATAGTAAAAGTATTACAAATTCTATTTAAATTTAATTTTTGTAACGATCCGGCTGGTCGTTTCATGAGTTACAACCCCGTTTTCTCCATTTCTACTTTCTTATGTGTCGTTCAACTGTATTTCATCGTATCGTGGTCTGTGTTTTGTGTTCGGAGTGATCATGGAGTGGAATGAGACACATAGTCTCTTATTTAGAAGTTTAAATTGAAAAAGTCAATCGGATGTTGACTTATGTGTAAAAGATCTCGAATGTAAATTCTAATGGTTTGGATAGCTTCGTAGGTAATTTGGGACTTAGGAGTGTGTTCGGAATTCAATTTGGAGGTCCGTGGTAGAATTAGGCTTGAATTGGCGAAATAGGAAATTTGTCATTTTTCGGTCGGCGGTGGAAATCTTGATATCGTGATCGGAATGGAATTCCGAAAATTGAATTAGGTCCGTTGTGTTATTTGAGATGTGTGTGCAAAATTTCAGGTCATTCGAGTGAGGATTGATAGGTTTCGGTATCGTTTGCGAAATTCGAAAGTTTGGAAATACTTAAGATTGAATCCGAGGGTGATTTGGTGTTTTAATGTTGTTTTGAGTGTTCTGAAGTTTTGAATAAGTTTGAATAGTGATATGTGAATTGTTGGCATGTTTGATTGAGGTTCCGAAGGCCTTGGAATGATTTTGGGAGGTTGGCGGATCAAGGATAGGATTTAAGGAAGTGGTGAGGAATTTCTTTCAGCTGTCACCTGCGGAGTGGGGACCACAGGTGCGAGGCCCGCAAAAGCACATAAGAAGTTGCAGATACAACCCAGAAGAGAAGGGCAGGAGCTGTAGGTGCGCGCATGGGATCGCACCTACGGGATCTGGACTGCAGAAGCGGTTTTTGAGGTTTGAGTGAAAACACACCTGCGATAGATTTTTCGTAGGTACAGCGTCGCATGAGAGACTTATGGATCGCATATGCGGAAGTTCTAGGAAGAAGGTATATAAGATCTCCTTTGCAAATTTAAGTTTATTCTTCATCATTTTTGGACGAGTTTGGAGCTTAGAGTAGTGATTCCAAGACAAAATCGAGGGGTATCAATGAGGTAAGTCACTTGGGCTTTATATTTTGTGTTTGTGATGATTTTTCCACTGCGTAATCATGGTATTTAGATGGAATTTGGAGAGAAGTGAAGGGGTTAATGCTTGAGTTTTGGAGAGTTTTGGTTAAGGGTTAGAGGGGCCATTTGAGGTTCGATTTTGATGATTTTGGTATTATAGACTCGGGAGTGAAAGGAGTTTCCAGTTTTGCAAATTTTGTTGGATTCCAAGACATAGGTCGGGGGCCGGGTTTGACTTGAATTCGGGATTTTTGGTCTAATTTGATCATTTTCATGTGGAATTAATTCCTTTAGCATATATTGATGGTAACATATATATTGATTTTGGTTAGATTTGGAGCATTTGGAGGCCAAGTCGAGAGGCAAGGGCATTGCGGATTAGGGTTTTGTTTAGTTTAAGGCAAGTAATGATTGTAAATCTTGTCACGAGGGTATGAAGCCCCGAATTTCACATCATTTAACTATTTTGAGGTGACACACATGCCAAGCGACGGGCATGTATGCATGCACCATTGGGGATTGTGACTTGGTCCGTCCCAGAGCAACTATTAAGTTGCATATTTGACTGAAAACTATTTGATACTTTTGTGCTTTGGAAAGAATTATTATGTTTTGGGCTGAATCCCATATTTAGGCCTCGTACCAAGCTGTTTGGACCCTTAGAGGCTTTTTAATAGTATTCTCTATTTTGATTTAAGATTTGTACTCAGTCATGCTATAGTTTACTGACTTCATAACTCAGTCTTATTTACTCCATTTTGATACATAAAATGATATTTTGGGTTGAGCACCCTGTTTTATTGATAGTTCGAGTGGCTTGAGAGGTTTTTGACTGATTAAAGCCGAGGTTCTGTGTTGTGAGGGTATCATGGGATCGCGCTACGTGTCATAACATATTGTACTAATTTGCGGTATATGAGAAGTCGAGGGTCTGATTTATTATGTTGCGAGATGGCTTGTTATAGCCCTTGTGCGGTAGGAACTCCTCCGGAGTCTGTACACCTCTAGTGAGCGCGAGTACCCTGAGTGAGTGATATGATGTTGTCCAAGGGGTTGTTCTTGGTTTATAATGTGCTTGAGGGGGTGATTACGAGTGATTTTGAGGTTGCCCGAAGGGCTGCTTCTAAGAGAGTTATGTCCGAGGGGTGGTTTATGATACATATTTTACCCGAGGGGCTATTTATGATTTTCAACATTTTTAAACTTCATTTGAAACTGTTGGAAAAATATCTTCAAAGGATTTTATTGAAATTGGACGAGATGATTTGATTTATATACTATTTTGAAAAGCATACCATACTTAATGTGATTTTAAGACGTGGATTTATGTGTTTCTTACTGCTCAGTGTTTATTTACTTATATTACTTACTGAGTAGGCGTACTCACATTATTCCATGCACCTTGTTTGCAGTTCTAGGAGTTGCGGGTCGTGATAGCAAGTGTTGATCCTTCATCCGTCGCGCATATTCGGAGTCAGCAAGGTAGTTGTACGGCGATCGCAGCCTTGCTCTTCTCCCTCTTATCTTCCTTAGACTATATTAGTATTTTCCAGACTATGATAATCTTAATAGTATTCAGACATTCCTTAGTAAACGCTCGTGACTTGTGACACCACAATTTCGAGCCTTTGTTGTTTCCCCACTCATTATTTAGACTTATGATGTGAAGTTTTATTAATCAATAGTTTAAAATATCATTATTATGAAATATCGTCTTGTTTTGGAATTGTGTCGGCTAGCCTGGTTTCATGATAGTCGCCATCACGACTGGGTTGGTTTTGGGGTCGTGACAATTTTAGAACAAATTGTCTACTTATTTTAACAAATTTTGCTTTAACAAATTTTATTTAACATAAAAGTATATTAAACTTTAAAATGTATATATAAAAAAGATTAAATATTTTTGTCGGTTATAGAAACAATGATGTTATTTACAAATAAAAGATAATCAAAAGAAATACTATTAACTAAACTAAATTAACACAAATAATTAAAGAGAGCTATAAGTACCAGAAAAATTTAACACTAAAGCAACTAAATAATTTCATATCAGAACAATCAACGTAAACTTAAAAGTTATTGATCATTCCAAATATACAAACATATAAACATAATCAACAATTGTCAAAAATAAGAGTGATAGTGTTGCAATGTAGACTCAAACTGTGGACCACCACGAGCTTTTGAACCCACTTGACCATTACACAACAAAGATTTGTCATGTCAAGTGGGTTTATTAATTAATAATATTTGTATTCATTCTGTTTTAGATGATAATTACATGTATAAATAGTGTATCTTCCGACAAAGCGAGTTCATTTGAACCCTCTTTGATACACGTGGGACCGCCCCGACCTCTAATTAAGGAATAAATTTCAACTCACATGAATCAACCGTCAAGAATTCCACTAACGAATTAATATTGTCAAAACCTTCAAGAATATAACGAATTAATTTATCAAATTAGGTTTTACTCGGTCATAAATGAGTTTATATGATTTTTACCCGTACATTGTATCATTCCAACCAATCAAGCATCATACTGTGCTATAAAGTTTCTTATTTTGATAGTAGAGCACAAATAAATTACCTTATATATTGCTTTTAGAAACCTTGAGTCTTGGGTTCTTGAAATTCCCTATCGAATTCTTATTGAAAATTTAAGATATTAGAGAGTTTAGGTATTAAACAATGTTAATTTAAAGTTTTTAACTTGAATGCATGGTAGGGATCTTATCTTGGGTAGATCGGGGAATCCTTAGATCGTTTTTCCTTTGAAAACCCCTCCAAAATGATGTAGAAAAATTAGGGTTTTCTCTCCCAAAAGTAATTTATAAGATACGAGTTCTAGTTTTCACAAGCTAAAAATTTGACCTGCCACGTAATGCCATATGCTGCATGGCACCTCGTGCCAAGAGGGATTTAGAGAAAATCTAACTTTACCTATCTTACCCAAATTTGGCATCACACGTTATGATAGGGTATTTTTTGCTAAATAGATTGATGCTCTGATACCTTTCAAACGGAAGGTTATAACTTTATGTAGGAATATCAGATGACAAGCATTTTGAAGTAATGAAAATTAGACTCAAAGTTCTTTCATTTGATATGTATCTCATCGCTCAATCCAATATTGGGAGATATAACTATTTGAAGTTAGATCATATGCGACTGCATTCACTTTTTTCTCTTAAATATTTTCAATTTATTCCAAACTATCGCTGATTCTTTATAGATGTCCTGATAGAACTATGAGTCCACCAAACAGTATAGAGAAACAAGTTCTCTATCTGTTCCACTGTACATAGATAGAAAGTAAAAGACACACGACATTTACGTAAAAATATCTTGCTCAAGGAAATAAAAATTACAACCTATCCCAGTAGGATTTTAACTCCACTAAACTGAGCAACTTTAGATGACAATATAGTTCAATTTAGGAATTAAACTTTTAATCTCTCACCACTTGCAATAAATCTATTGGAAGCTCTTTGTAACAACCCTATTTCAAAGCACACACACTTTGACTAACTCTAGTCAATAAAATCAAAACAATGGTTGATTATTATCCTACAAAAGTACTTCTCGAAAGTGGTGTAGGAATGAAAGTAAATAACAAAAGATATAGACACAATAAATTTAAGGACTTAAGACATCTTCCGGGTTGGGATATGATCCATAAATTTGTCGCAACTTTGTTCTTGAATGCACATAGAGTACAATGTTGGCTCGCACTTGAGAGAATGTGTTTTTCACATTTGCAAGTTTTAGGTCAAACCTTGTATCATTTGTATATATATGACTGAGTATATAAGAATAGATAGGACAATAAATCTTTTGGTTTGGCCTCTAGCAGCAGTGACTGTGCCGGTGTACTGCTGCTAGTCGTTACAGTAAGACACTTTTATAAATATAGAGTTGACTGTACGAAAATTAGGAACTGATCACATCTGGTTCCTCAAGAACATTTGACCAAGCATCAAAACATGAATAAACTTGTCATAACAAGCCCAAATGACCAGATCACATTTGGTTCCTATCTGGTTCCTTAATACGTAATGATTTTGACTACTTATTAGTGCCTTTTTACTTTTATTTTAGTCGAAAAATATTTAATTGTATGCCCGAAAATTGATGAAATATGCTTAATTGTAGGAGTATTGGAAAATTAGCTACAAATATAAAATCCGACTCAAGAAGGATTAATGTGAACTCAAGGACAAAAAGCAGTCAAAAGCATAATGTGCGGACCGTAGAATTCCTCGGCCGCAGAATGTGAAGGAAAATTGTCAGAGGATTAATATAAGGTGCAGATGGCACATGAAATGTGCGTCCATAGAAGCTACCCAAGAGTTTAATTTTAGGGAAGTATTATCTCAGGATGCGGACCGTATAATTATTATGCGACCGTAAAAGTCAGCCACACAGCTGCACTCTGATTTGTGCGGTCTGCATAAAGAGCATGTGCGGCTGCACTAGGATTTGTGCGCACCGTAGAAAACTCAAGATGTAGTCGCATCTCAAAATTATGCGGCTACAGACCTAGCCCTTGCTAAGACTGAAGAAGAAGTACGGATCGTATATAGAATTGTGCAGTCGCATAACCTCCGAAAGGGCAATTTTATCAAACTTAGTATAAATAGATTAGTTTCACGAATTTAGGTCAGGTTTTGAATATCAAAACTCATGTGTATGCTTTTCTTTACTTCTTTAGGAAACTTTAGCTTATTTTGATGATTTAACATTGGATGTTATCTTTTAATCTTTTAATATGAGTTTAATTATCTTTCTTCTCTATTTTCTTCATTACCCATTATGAGTAGCTAAATTTTTATCTAGGTTTCTTACCCAATCCTAGTATGTAAATCTAATGGGTGTATAATTTATGGCTTTTTTATGGTAGGATGTGTGTTATTTAGCCTTGTTCTTACTTTTTATTGTAAAATTAATGGTTGCAAAAATTAGTTTATTCTTATTTGACTTGGTCTCTACTTGTGAAATAGAGAATTAGTCTAGGAAAACTTGGCTAACAAGAATTTACGATGAAATCAAGAGATTGATAGTCTGAATTAAAGGGTTGAACCTAGAGATAGTAAAACCGGACTTGAGCACGTTCAATACCATTTGGACTTGAGAAAGCCAATTTTGGCAAAATCCCTCTCTTACCAAGAGGTATTGAGTGGGTAATTGAGCGTTGATAGCTATAATACCCTCGACCAACAAAACAAACTTTAAGGTTTACAATGCATTAAGAAATAGGTGAAGGTCATAGCCCTAGGTCTTTTACAATATTTGAAAAACGACAAAAAACAATATTTTCTAGTTTCATAATTTTTGAAATGCAATATTTAGCACAATTTTAGAAGTAAAAAAAACCATATTTGTGGAAGTGCAATTTAGATATTTCACTGCTTAGTCCAAATATATAATACTTTGTTTGCCCAAGTTCAGGTGAAGTTTTGAATAATGACAAATGAACTCAGTCATGGTCCATCATGTGAGACACAGTGTTTATCAATTTATACATATGAGATGCACGTGAAGGAGATAAGTCTCAGTGATCAAGCAGCAATATCTCCTGAACTGATAAAAATGATGCATATTGGATAAGGAGTGAAAGTCTCCTTATGAGAAGAGAACACAATTCGGATAAAGGATAGGGTTGGAGTTTGTGTTGCTCAAGGACTCAACTTCGATGGAAGATCAACAATAGAGTCTTAATCAAAGTCTAATTACTAATTCATTAAATAACAGTGATTGTTTTCTTTTACAGGTATTGCACAAATGCAGAAGTTAAACTAAATCGAGAGCAAAAGAGCGAGATAATTTTGCAAGCAATTTATGTAGACAAGATAGAAGAACCAATTCCATTGTGTCCTTCTTTTATTATAGTTCAATTGTAGTAGATGGTTTAAAGTTTTACCTTTCAGCTTTTATAAAAGAAATTGTATTAGGTACTTTGAGTATTCAAGTTAGAGTTAACTTGAAGTTGTCGCAACAGCTGAGGCCGTGTGCCACAACGGGATTAGGTTTTAATCCTTAGGATTACAAGAGTTTTGTAAATGCTGCTTTGGCTCAGTGATTTTAGTAGAAGTTTGGGAAAATTCTACTGAGTAGTAGGTCTTGGTTTTCACCTTTTGATCCAGGAATTTTTCACGTAAAAATCTTTGTGTTCTTTATTTTATGTACCTTTAATTCCACAAACAGAAGTAGAAAGTATACCTAGAAGAACCAGGATCTTCTCGAGCGAAAATTGGCTACCACACAAATCACCCCCTTCTTGTATGGTATTGACGTTTAGAACATCAATTGGTATCAGAGCAGGTTATTGTTGAATAGGCTAACACCTTAGGAGAAGATCAATATGAGTGCACCACTTGGGAACTGGAAAGGGCAGTCCGTTGTTAGGCCTCCACTCTTAAATGGTCAGTACTATTCTTGGTGGAAGCACGGGATGAGGGATCACATTATAGAATAAGCCTATGAACTCCGGGACATAGTCACTGATGGTCCTCTATTAACTACAAAGAAGAATGCTCAAGGAGAGGATGTGTCAAAGACAAGAGCTGACTGCACTACTGAAAACCTGAAGAAGTGGGAGAAAAAATACTAAGGCCAAGAAATGGCTTGTGTGTGGACTGGGTCTAGATGATTACAGTAGAATTCAAAGTTGTACCACTGCTAAGGAAATCTGAGACACCTTGCAAGTGGCTTATAAAGGAACAACTCAAGTGAGGAGGTCCAGAGGAACACTGATGTATTCTCAATATAAGAATTTTACTATGAAGGAAGGAGAAACTATCCAAGAGATGTATACTAGGTTCACTACACTAACAAATAACTTAAATCTCTTGGAAGAGTTATCCTTGAAGAAGACAAGGATGAGAAAATCTTGACAAGGTTTCTATCAGTTTCATGGGAAAGCAAAATCACTGCTATTCAGGAATATAAGAATATTACCACCCTCAAGCTAGATGAATTGATTAGAAACCTTACTGCTTATGAACTAAGAAGGCAATCAATGAAGATGGATACACCCAAGAAGGAGAGAAGTCTAGCTCTCAGAATTGCTGATGCCTTAGATCTGGAGGATGATGAGATGGCTATGATCACTAAAGATTTCAAAAAGTACCTGATGAGAGGAAAAGGGTTCTTCAAGAGGTACAACCGTCAGCAAGCCAAAGCTCCTGAGAAACAGACCAATGAGGGTTGCTACAAGTGTGGTAAGACTGATCACATAATTAGGAACTGCCCTCAATGGGAAATTAAGTGGAAGAAAGAAAGGGCTGAACGAAGGAACAAGAAGAAGGACCAGGTTCAACCAAAAAGGAACAAAGGATCAACAGAGGCTATGGTTACTGATTGGAGAGAAACATCAGATGAGGACTCAAAAGGTGAAGCTGAAGAAGAACAGACTCTTATGGCTATTGAAGAATCATATGATGAACAAGAGGTATTCTGAGTCTCAAAGAAGAGATTAAATTTTGTCTAAATAAAGGTTATCTAAGTTGTTACTAGACTTCATTGATGAGTTTGAAATAATCAAAAATGAAAAGGAAGATCTGTCTAGGGAATGTGTGATCCTAAAAGCAAAATGGAAATTCTAGAGTCTAGGGCTAATGAGAGATTGCAAAAATGCTGAGTTGAAGAACTAGTTTCTTGAACTTGACACTAGTGTCCTAGAACTTAGGTCTGAAAACCTAAAACTGAAACTAGGAACAGGAAAGAAGAAAGTTGATCTCACCCATCTCACTCTAAAGGAAAACTTAGGAAAAATGAAGGATGAATTGATTAAAGTCCTAAAAGAAGATCTTGGAAAAGTGAAACATGAACCAGACAGAACTTTCAAATGGAACAAGGCCTCAGATGCACTCTTTTGGTTACAAGATCATCACATTAGCAACAGAAGAGGACTTGGCTAAGGGACTCAAGAACCAAAGTGGGACCCTAAAAGAAAGTACCTCACACTTCCTGAGAATAAAATATGCACGCACTATGGTAAGACTAGCCATTACAAAAATGAATAAAATGCAAAAGTAAAGGCGAGTCAAAAGAACAAAGCTTTTGTTCAAGAGAAAAGTAAGTTGCCTGGATAGGCAAGAAGGAATATAATTTATCCTTTTGCCTATAGAAAGGGACCCAAATTAGTTTGGGTTCCTCGGACTAACCCATAATTGCTTTTGTAGGTCCAAGTAAAAGGAAGGGTATATGGATAGTGGCTACTCAAAACATATGACTAGGAGCAAAGACCAGTTCCTTTCACTTGAGAACTTAAAATGAGGTAATGTCTCCTTTGGAAATGGAAAGAAAGGTGAGATCATTGGGGTTGGAAAGGTAGGTAAGATAGATTCTCATTTCATAGAGAATGTCTACTTGATAGATGGCTTGAAATATAACTTAATAAGTGTATCACAACTGTGTGACATAGGTAATCTTGTAGCTTTCACCTCTACCAAGTGCTTTGTGATTTACCTTACCACTAACAAGATTGTTTTGCAGGCAAAAAGAGTTAACAATATTTACATTGCAGATTTTTTCACTTTGTCAGAAAATGAACTCACTTGCCTAAGTGTATTGGTTAATTATCCCCTCCTGTGGCACAAAAGACTTGGTCATGCAAGTCTGAATCAACTAAACAAGTTAGTCTCCAAGGACTTGGTGATAGGGTTACCCAACATAAAGTTCAAGGAAGACAAATTTTGTGAGGTATGTGCAAGGGGGAAGCAGGTAATTTCATTCTTCAAAACCAAGAAAATCGTAAGCACGTCCAAGTTGTTGGAACTGGTTCATATGGTTCTTTGTAGTCCAATGAGAACAATGAGCAAAGGTGGAATTAAATATGTAATGGAACTTGTTGATGATTATTCTAGATTTACCTGGGTACTATTTCTAACATTTAAAGATGAAGTATTTGATATGTTTACTACTTTTGTTAGAAAAACTCAGAAACAATTAGGAAATCAACTTGCATCCATTAGGTCTGATCATGGAACTGAATTTGAAAATGTAAAGTTTGCTGAATACTATGATGAAAATGGTATTGATCATAACTTCTCTACCCCTATGACTCTTACTTTCTAGTAAAATGCCTCACAGCTTCTAGGCAGAGGCTGTAAACACTGCATGTTACATAATCAATAGATGCATGACTAGACCTCTTGTAGAGAAGACTCCCTATGAGTTACTTAAAGGAGAAAACCAAATATATCTCATCTTAGGGTATTCGGTTGTAAGTGCTATGTGCACAACAATGTAAAAGACTCCCTAGGTAAGTTTGATCCCAGAAGTAATGAGGGAGTATTCTTGGGATATTCTTCACACATCAAAGCATATAAAATGTTTAACAAAAGAACTTTGTGTGTAGAAGAAAGTGGCATGTAGTATTTGATGAAACTAAATTTTTTTGAGGCATAGGAACATGAAGAAGAAGCCATTAGATTGGTAAAAGACTTCACAGAAGCATTAGCTCAGGTCAAAATGGCACCAACAGAAGGAACTAGTGATGGAACAGGTTCTTCCATATAGGGCAACCTAACATGGGGAACTAATTAAAGAGGAATTGAAATAAATCCCTTAAAGGAACTTGTTCATGACCTTGTTCCTCAGTAACAGAACATGGGAGAAACATCTAGCAGAAACCAGTTGTTTGTTAAACCTAACAAGTATCAAAGTTCTTATCTCATTGAGAACATTATCACTAATCCAACATCTGGAGTTAAAACTAGATCACAATTAAAGAATCTGTGTGCTTTTGATACTTCTCTATCTGTCATTGAACCCAAATATGTTATTGAGGCTTTGTATGATGTAGATTGGGTGAATGCAATATAGGATGAACTCAACCAGTTTGAAAGAAGTCGAGTATGGCATCTAGTTCCAAGACCCAAGGATAGATCAGTCATTGGTACAAAATGGGTCTTCAAAAACAAACTTGATGAAGATGGAACAGTTACAAGAAACAAGGAAAGATTAGTTGTCCAAGGTTATAGCCAAGAGGAGGGCATAGACTATGATGATACTTTTGCTCCAGTTGCAAGACTAGGGACAATCGGACTTCTTATAGCCTTTGCAACACACATGGAACTCACTCTTCATCAAATGGATGTTAAAAGTGCCTTCCTAAATGGTTACCTGAAAGAAGAAGTGCTTGTAAAACAACCTCTAGTGTTTGAAAGCAAGGATTGTCCTGAGCATGCGTACAAGTTAGACAAGGCGCTCTATGGATTCAAGCATACCCCAAGAGCATGGTATGAAAGATTGTCCAAATTTCTGCTAGAGCATGGGTACAAAGAGGTAAAATTGATAGTACCTTATTCTTAAGGAAAAAAGGTAAGGATCTCCTTGTTGTACAAAAATATGTTGATGACATAATCTTTGGGGCCACCACTGATAAGATAAGTACGGACTTTGCAAAATTAACGGGGAGTGGGTTTGAAATGAGCATGATAGGTGAGCTTAACTTCTTTTTAGGCTTGCAAATCAAAAAAAATCCAAATGGAACCATGATCTATCAGCAGAAGTATACAAAAGAGCTAATCAAAAAGTTTAAAATGGAGGAATCTAAAGAAATAAACACACCATTTGCAACTTCCACTAAATTAGATGTTGATAAAACAGTTTCATTAGTTGATCAAAAGTTTTATAGGGGTATGCTTGGTTCACTCTTGTATCTTACTGCCCGCATTCCTGACATTATTTTCGTTATATGGCTTTGTGCTCGTTTTCAGGCAAATCCAAAAGAGTCTCACTTGATTGTTGTCAAGAGGATACAAAGATATCTAAAAGGCACCACTGATCTGTGTCTTTGGTATCCCAAAGATAGCAAATTCAATTTAGTTGGATATGTTGATGCTGATTATGGAGGTTTCCTAGTGGATAGAAAGAGCAACTCAGGTATGGCACACTTCCTTGGTTCATGTCTTCTATCATGGGCTACCAAAAAGCAAAATTCAGTGGCCCTATCTACTACTGAAGCCGAGTATGTTGATGCTGCTTCTTGTTGTGCTCAATTGCTATGGATCAAACAACAGTTGGTAGATTTAGGAATTGAAGTGGGATGTATTCCAATATTTTGTGATAACACTAGTGCTATAAGTATGAAAAACAAAAACCATGTTCATCATAAAAAGACTAAGCACATAAATGTTAGATACCACTTCTTAAGTGATAACTATAAGAAATGATTGATTTAGCCAGGATGGCTTGGTAAGCAAGCAATCCGTTATGTGAGCGCCAACTCCAAGTTCCCTCTCTTCCTTCTAGTTGTAGTTGACTTTAAGCGCACCTGAACAACCCATAGTCGTCTATTTCAATAGAATTCTATGGTACTGATAAACAAATAACTGACATTTTTACTAAAGCACTGAGTAGAGAAAACTTTGAGAGGAACATGTTGGAATTAGGGATGATTAAGATCACCTAATAGGTCTAGTTCAGAATGCACAAAAAATGAAATAAAAAAATTATTATTTGGTTAGGAGTTCTAACTTTGTGTAAATGTCTGGATCAATTCTTACTCAGTTTTATACTTTAATTAGTATACTCCTGTGAAATGTGAATATATGGCTCACTGATCTCTTACAAAGTTTTTCTATTATGGCATTTGAGGCATGTTCAAGAGAATTCTATATGAAGAACCTGGTTCATCAGTAAATGTTCATATGAAAGTTCATGTATGTTTTCTATACTCTACACAAATAGAAAGATTAAGTATCCAGTCATGAGCAGAAGTCCTACATTTGTCAAATTCCCAAAAATTCTATCAGCTGAGCATTGAACTAGTTTTGTTCTCCTAGAACTCTAAAAATTGGGATTTTTGCCTAAAATCTTGTGATGCCTAATAATTACTAAGAGACGGGAATAACACTTTGATTAGACCTCTAATTAACCTCTGAAAAGGACATCGTTATTGTACATATGACAAATTGCCTTTAAATACACACCACGCCTCTTCTTTATAATCCCATAACCATCAAAAATTATATCTCCAGTTCTAATTGATTTTCCTCTCCAGAATCCCAAATCGCCTTTCTTCTTAGAATTTTCCAAAACCCTTCCATAGAAGAAGAACCATGTCTAACCCCCAAGACAATCCTGGCACTCCCCCACCATCATCCCCCTCTAACACATCATCATCTACTCATCCTAGTTAATCTTAAAACCAAGGTTTCAACAACAACAACAACAACCTAGTATATTCCCACAAGGTGGGGTCTGGGGAGGGTAATATGTAGATATGCCTTACCTCTATCCGAAAGTGCAGAGAGGCTGTTTCCAATCAAACCTCGGCGCATTGAAAAGAAAGGCAAACAAAAATAAAAACCGCATTAGTTATACCAGCATACATCGCAAAAAATTGTCTAAACATAAGAGGCATAAATACTATCAATAAGCAAATATGCATGCAATGATATTAAAACAGTAACTACCAGAAATGACTACCACAAGAGAACACAAACTAATCCTCTATGGGTGTCCCCATCACACCTCACCCACCTCGGGAAAAGAGTACGAAAAATCTAGAAGTCCCTATCCTACAACCCTGGTACTAGACCTCCAGACTTTCCTATCGAGGGTCATGTCCTTGGAAATCCGTATCCTGGCCATGTCATGTCTAATAACCTCTCCCCAGTATCTCTTAGGCCTCCCTCTGCCTCGCCTCACACCAACCACCGCTAGCCGCTCACAACTCCTCACCGGGGCATCGGGGCTTCTCCTCCGCACATGCCCGAACCACCGAAGTCTCGCCTCTCGCATCTTCTCATCCACCGGGGCCACCCCCACCTTCTCCCGAATAACTTCGTTCCTAATCTTATCTAACCTGGTGAGCCCGCACATCCACCTAAGCATCCTCATCTCTCCGCAACCTTCATCTGAAGGTGAGATTTCTTCACCGGCCGACACTCCGTCCCATACAACATGGCAGGTCTAACCACAGCTCTATAAAACTTCCCCTTGAGTTTCTGTGGCACTTTCTTATCACACAAGACTCCAGAAGCAAGCCTCCACTTCGACCATCCCGTCGTTATACGGTGAGTGACATCCCCGTCTATCTCCCCGTCCCCCTGGATCACCGATCCAAGGTATCTAAAACTATCCTTCTTGGCTATGGCCTGAGATCCAATCATCACGCTCCCTCCCACTTCGCTCGGCTCAGTGCTAAACTTGCACTCTAGATATTCTGTCTTCGACCTGCTTAGTTTGAACCCCTTAGACTCGAGAGTCTGTCTCCATACCTCTAGCCTTTCGTTAACACCGACCCTCGTCTCGTTTACCAGGACTATGTCATCAGCAAATAGCATACACCAAGGTACATCCCCTTGAATATGCCGCGTCAGAGCATCCATTACCAAGGCAAACAAGAGGGGGCTAAGCGCAGATCCTTGATGGAGCCCCACAACCACCGGGAAGTAGTCTGAGTCGCCACCCACTATTCTGACCCTGGACTTAGCTGCATCGTACATGTCCTTGATTGCTCTGGAGCCCTAAGGAAAGGTCTAAATGGGAGTTTGAAGGCGAGCCAACAGAAAGAAAGCCCTGCTCACGAATCTGACTCCAGCTCTTAGTCTGAAACTTTTATCTCTACCAATGAAGGTGAAGAACATGGGTCTTCTGACATCGAGAAAATTTAAGAAACCCCCGGTAAGGTAAGTTTTTGTGTGGTATTTTCTACTGTGGTTGAAAGAACTAAAAATAGATTTATTCTAGTTGGTCCTATTAAAGATGTAAAGATGGTTGAATCAAGTAGGAATTGTGGTAAAAAGAAAGGAAAAGAAAGAGAGGGAGAAAGTGGTGATCAGAGGGGAAATGGGAAGGAAAAGGTTCTTGCTATTTGTGGAAGTACTGAAGAAAGTGGCATCAAGTCAGGAAGAAGTGGTTCTGGGGAGGCGACTGAAGGGCTTCTTCATCTAAGCAAGCAACAAGAATAACATATTTCATCAGTTGAGGATACCTTGGTTGACCTTCTGAAAAGGGTTGGGGCTAGCTATGATCCAAAGAAGCGCAAAGCTTCTACACAAAAGGCTCCAACTGTTTCTAAGCCAATCAAGAAAGGGAAAACTTCATCCCTAAAACCTACTGTCCCTTCAGTTCCTAAGGGAATAGCTACTAGAAGCAGGGTCAAGCAAATTGAAGCAGAGTTACAAAAAGCTCTAGAAGAAAGCAGGAAGAAGAAGAAAGAAAAGGGAAAAACCAAGGTTGTATAAAGATCAGATGTAGCAAAATAGGAAGTGGAAATTGCACTGGTCCATCAAGAAAGGTTAACAACTGAAGAGGTTCCTACACCCAAGTCTAAAAGGTCCAAGACTTCTTCAAAGAAGTCTTCCTCTGTACCTGTACATGTTCCTGCTGAACCCTCTATAGCCAAAAGAACAAGATCTACAGTGCAAGGCAAGCAAGTGAAAATTACTGAGGAAGATGAAGAATGGAGTGGTGAAGAAGAAGAGGAAGAATCTGAGAAAGAACAAGACATGTTTGCTATCTTTGGTAGAAGAAATGTTTTGAAAGGCAAGCTGCTGAGAGACCTGGAGGAACCAGGAATGAGGAGATTAGTGGATGCTCTTACTACATAAGGGTGAAAGGAAACGGTCTTTGGAATGGATGGAAAGCTGGCTATGAAAAAAGTGATTGAATTTTTGGTAAATGCCACTATGAAGAATGGGTTAGTCACCAGCCTAGTAAAAGGAGTAAAAGTGAAGTTTGATGCACTCAAATTGGGTGAGATTCTGGACATAACTAGTGTAGGGTATAATGATTATACAAGGCAAAGGTGTCCATGTCTGGATTCTATCCCTACTTCTCTTCAAATCACTAGGAATTTATGTGATGCTAAAGCTGCTAAAGATGTGCCTGAAGCCAGGTTTGTGCAGAAAATTGAGATGAGGCCTGAGCACAAGGTCTTGTTTGAGTTTGTCAACGAGTGTCTACTGCCCAGACAGGAGAGAAGGCACACTGCCAACTACATGGACTTGGTTCTTATAGAGTGCTTTGTGAGAGAAATGCAGATCAATTGGCTTGCTTTTATTGTCAAATTACTAGACAGTGTCATCAATGGCTCCAAGGCTCATGCAACTCCATATAGGTTCATATTGACTACTATTCTGGACAGGCTGAATGTTCCTTTGAAAAAATAGGGGATGGCATCAAGCAAGGAATATTTTATCGTCAAGGCTCTTCTAGCTTGTGACTATCCGGTCAATGCCAACGCAGTTGAACCTGGTTCATCTCTAAAGACACCCATCAACAACATAGTTAGGGCCTTGGTTCAGGTGTGTGGAACTAAGGATGATTAAATTGCTAGCTCAAGGCACATGTGGTTGAATTGGATATTGAGAGAGATTGCCTTAGAAATGAGCTAGCAAAAGAAAAGGAGAAGAGTGATGGAATACTTCAGAATATGCTAAACCTTCTCCAATGTCAACCATCTAGTTCTTCCAAGCCCTAGGCCTTCCAGCACTTGTCTTTATATCTAGTCTAGTAAACCCTAGTGACCTTAGTGACCCGATTTAGGGATATTTCAGTTTTTTGCTCATGTATTGGAAGTTTTTGCTTTCTTTTGTTGTTTGTTTGTGGAAACATCTCCTTATCAATGACAACTGATGTTTCTCTTGTTCTTTGCAGATTATGATCTTAATAGTTTAACTATGTCTGTTGATTATTGATAATTTGAATAATGTTTTTATTTGAAGTTGCCTCAGTGTCCATGAGTAATTATTAAAATATGGGATTCACATTGTGTATGCAACTTTTTGATGATGCCAAAAAGGGGAAGAGAAATTGTGCTTTACTCTTTAGTCTGAATAATGTGATATTTATAACCAAATTAAATCTGGTCCTTGATGATAAGTTAAACTTCTAAGTCAGGTGTGTGATGGTTAAGCTGAGTTCTTACAGATTATTTGATTAGTCAACGCACAAGAGTTTGTCATCATCAAAAAGGGGGAATTGGTTGGCCCAAGTTCAGGTGAAGTTTTGAAGAATGACAAATGAACTCAGTCATGAACTATGTCCATCATGTGAGGCACAATGTTTATCAACCTATACATGTGAGATGCATGTGAATGAGATAAGTCTTAGTGATCAAGTAGTAATATCTCCCGAACTGATCGAAAAGGTTGCATATTGGATAAAGAGTGAAAGTCTACTTATAAGAAGAGAATACAACCCGGATAAAGGATAGAGTTGGAGTTTGTGTTGTTCAAAGACTCAACTTCGATGGAATATAAGAAATTGAGTCTTAATCAAACTCTAGTTACTAAATCATTAAATAACAGTGATTGTTATCTTTTACAGGTATTGCACAAATGCAGAAGTTAAACTAAATTGAGAGCAAAAGAGCAAGGCAATTTTGCAAGCAATTTATGTGAGATTGAAGTGTTCATTCCTGAAGCTGCTTGGACAAGACAGAAGAACCAATTCCATTGTGTCTTTTTTTGAAACTTTGTATAACAATATACATATATATAGGTGTAATATTTTAAATAGCTACTTTCATAGTCGGTTTGGTTCAATTTTTCCTGATTAAAATCAAAACCAAATAAAATTTGATCTATTTTTAAAATTCAAGACCAAAACCAAACCATATAAAAAAGTATTGATTTTTTTGATTGGTTTGGTTTGGTTTTCAGTTTGGTTCGATTTATCAGGTTTCTGTGAACACCCTAAACCCAACCAATGAACAATCTGATATTTGTCACGTGGTACAATGGTAGTCTTGTTCCAAGTCATATGCAGTCAATTTCATCGTCCTTCTTTTTTCACATTCCGCCAAAAATTAATATTCATATGCATAAATAATTCTCCTCTTCATATAGGCAGCTGTTGCAAATTTATGTTGGGATGTAGCAAATAAAAGTGACAGATTATGGATAAGATGGATCCATGCATACTACATCAAAGATAAGAAGATAGAAGATATAGCAATCCCATAACGGGCAAGCTGGATGGTGAGACAAATTTTAAATGCCAGAATAGTTCTTCACCAATTTCAACATAGACAACAGAGCAAAAAGAGCATGATTAGTCAGTTCTACTATCAGTTGTTGGGAGATAGTCTAAGAGTTGCATGGAAGCCTATGATGTTCAAGAACAAGGCTAGACCAAAAACCATTTTCACAATGTGGCTACAAGTACAGGGTAAACTACTAACATTAGATAGATTGATCAAATTGAAGGGGGGGGGGGTCAATGTGGATCCAAGTTGTGCTCTATGTCAGCTGACTGTTGAAACCAAAGATCACTTGTTTGTCAACTGCACGTTTACTAAAGCAGTATGGTCCAGGGTGCTACAATGGATGCAAAGGCGAGAAGCAATTGGAGATACCTAGGTGCAACATCAAGAATGGATAACACAAAGAGCTAAAGGTAGATCATGTGCAACACAACTATACAGAATTGTCTATGCAGAGGTAACTCATGGAGTTTGGATTGAAAAAAACATGAAAACATTCCAACAAAGGAGCAGAAGTGTCGATAGTTTAGCTAGAGAAATAGCCTACATATGTAATGTATGAGCTACAAAAGAAATTAGTAGCCTAGTTCAACATTTCATATTTCATTAGACATAGTATGTAGGAGATTATATTGTCTTGTTTGAGTTTGCTAGATATGGCTGCTGAGTTATAAAGTAGGCTATGCATTGTAAAGATTATTGGTGATTAATAAAAGATTAATTATCTAAAAAAAATCTCCTCTTTACTTCTCTTCCTCCCACTCTTCTCCACCATTCTCTCCATGGGAAATCTTTTTTCCTTCTTCACCTTCTCCCTTCTCTTCCTTCTTACTTTATTTTCCTAGCTATTCCATGTCCTTATCATCTAATTATACCTTCCTGCAAGTTATACTCTTTTTAGGTTATAATCAAGTTATATTTGAAATTATAATACGAGGATTATAATATAGTGATTAAATAATATAACATCATTATTTAGTAAATATATTTTTTGGTAGCTATTTGGTTCATTATTTTTAAAAAAGAGACTCTGAAAAAAGAGTTTTGATGAAAGATATCTTTACCTTTTACTCCCTCCAGTCCATAGTAAGTGACCAACTTATTTTTTTATTTTGGTCCAAAATAAGTGTCCATTTATATAATCAAGAAAAAATTCAATTTGTTTTTTCAAAATTATTTTTACGTACCTATCTCTAAAAAGTCATTTACTCCTCGCATTTGAGAAGAGAAGTAAGTGCTGCTATAACTATGGTGTAATATTTAATGAAGGGTAGTTTAGTCACACTGACTATTTTCATGTAGAATTTAGTATTTCCTTAATGGGTGTACCCAAAGCAAATTAGTCACTTATTGTAGACCAGAGAGAGTAATGATTTTATCCATGATTAGTCAATCTTGAAATTATTATCCCAGATACAATATGGTACAAAAATAATATCAAAATTATGGTATAAGCAATTGGCGAAGCCAAAAATTCAATAATGGTATTCAAGTTTTGAACGCCCTTTGCCTGTGAGTTATGCAAGGGTGTTCAAAATCTTTTTTTTAATCAATAACAAATATAATATTTTATTTTATACGTAGTATAATTTTTCGGCAAATAGTATTCAATTAATCACCTTTAGGCCAACATAACTTCCCCTGATCACCAGATACTCATATCAAGATAAAATATTTCAATCAAAACACTAAAATTAATCCAACATTTTATGGTCTCGTACCAAACAACCCCTTTAAATAATTTTGAGCCAATCATAGCCTAAGAATTGCAATATATATATATATATATATATTAACAACCTGTTGTTTGTCCATTTGTAAGTCCTGTTCAAGTCAACATGGAGTCAACTTCATCATCCTTCTTTTTCCACATTCATTTCCATCTGCATAATTATTGTCCTCTGCACTTCACTTCACTCACTCTTCTCCACCATTTCTTTCCATGGCAAATCTTTTTAAATTTTTCACCTTTTCCCTTCTCTTCCTTCTCTCTTTACCTTCCTATACAATATCCTCATCATCTAATTACAGCTTCCCTCAAAAATACTTCATCAACTGTGGTTCACATTCCAGCGTTCCCGCCGGAGCCACTACTTTTTCCGGCGACTTGATCTCCGACTCCGACCACAGCAGCTCTTCTGTAGGCCCCACTTCAAAAGGTTTAGCGGAAATCTATAAAACTGCGAGAATTTTCAGACAAGATTCGTCATATGAACTTGAAACAGACGGAAATGGTTTTTACATAGTAAGACTTCATTTCTTTCCTTTTTCTGATCTTTTTAATGCCAAGTTCGACATTTTAGCATCTGGGTTTTTGCTTTTGTCTAATTATACTGTCCCAAGAAACGTAACTTCTCCTGTCATCAAAGAGTTTTTACTCCCTGTGAAAAATTCCAAGTTGAAAATCAGCTTTAAACCTCAAGAATCATCTTTCGCCTTTGTAAATGCTATAGAAGCATTTATTACTCCTAAAGATTTCATTCCTGAGTCTGCTACTCATGTTACTCGTCAAGGAAATAGCAATATTAGTAATAAAGATTTGTCCTTGAGTGCTTTATCTGTAATTCATAGGATTAATGTTGGTGGTTCAGTAATTACGCCCGAAAATGATACGATGAGGAGACATTGGTTGCCTGATGATGATTACTTATTTATCAAAGAATCAGCAAAGAACCATTCAATGTCTAGTGTTAACTATGATACAGAAGAAGGAGGGGCTAGTCCAGATGATGCTCCTGACTTTGTTTATAGAACTGCCAAAGAAATGAATATAGTTGATGAGAGAAAAGATAACAACTCGTTTAATATAACTTGGGATTTTGAAGTAAATAAGAATGGTATATTTTTCGTGCGTCTACATTTCTGTGACATCATTAGTCAAGAAAGGAATCAAACGGTTTTCAATGTCTATATGAATGGTGTATATGGACAGCCGATTAGTCCATTTGATATACTTTCACAAATGGCAGCTCCTTTCTATGTTGATTTTGTGGTGGATTCAGATGGTTCTGGTTTTATGAATATATCTGTTGGACCTCGAAGCGACTCACGTACTACAAATGCTTTTCTAAATGGAGTAGAAATCATGCAGCTGATTAATGAACGGGGATCAGTTCAAGATGGAAATGGACAGACCAGGAATCGTCGTTTGTTGATAATCGTTGGTGCTACCGTTGGTGGTGTGGTTGCGGTTCTTGTCTTAGTTTCTGCAGTGGTTATCTTGTTTTGTTTGAAATCAAGAAAAGCAAAACCTGTTGAGAGTGTTTACTGTGGAGTTGTGAATGCTAATGGAACAAGCTCACACAGCAGAACTACTATAAGAACTTCTCCAATTGGTAGCACTACTCCTGATATGAATCTTGGGTTAAAGATATCTTTGGCTGAGATTGTTTATGCTACAAATAACTTTGATCCCAAATTTATGATTGGTGAGGGTGGTTTTGGGAAAGTTTACAAAGGAACTTTTCAAGATGGTGTTAAAGTGGCTGTGAAAAGAAGTGAGCCTGGACATGGTCAGGGTCTTATGGAATTCCAAACTGAGATAATGATCTTGTCCAGAATTCGTCATCAACGTCTTGTTTCATTGATTGGATACTGTGATGAACGAGACGAGATGATACTTGTGTATGAATTCATGGAGAAGGGAACTTTGAGAGAGCATTTGTACAGTTCGAACGAAGATTATGGTAAATCATCTTCGAGTTCAGAATTTTCTTGGGATCAAAGGCTTGAAATTTGTATAGGTGCAGCTGAAGGTTTACAGTATCTTCACACTGGTTTAAATGGTCCAATTATTCATAGGGATATTAAGTCGACAAACATCCTTCTTGATGAACATTATGTTGCCAAAGTTGCTGATTTTGGGCTATCGAAATCAGGTCCCCCTGATCTAACACATATTAGTACCGATGTTAAGGGTAGCTTCGGTTATCTTGATCCTGATTACATAAGATGCATGCAACTCACTCAAAAATCTGATGTTTACTCTTTTGGAGTTGTACTTCTTGAAGTGCTTTGCGCTCGACCAGCTGTTAACACTCAGCTTCCAAGGGATCAAGTAAATTTAGCTGAATGGGGACTTTCTTGGCAAAGAGAAAACCAGCTAGAAAAGATAATTGATCCATTGCTTGCAGGTAAAATTAAGCCAAACTCGTTGAGAAAATTCGGGGAAACAATAGAGAAATGCCTGCAAGAATATGGGACAGATAGGCCTAATATGGTGGATGTGTTGTGGGACTTGAAATATGCTCTGCAGCTTCAAAATTCTGCAATATTGCCACAAGAATTTCATGAAGATAGTACCACAGATGTTTCGTGGCAATTGGCATTGCCCGGTATTCATCGCTTACCTTCTATAAATGTAAGCACAAGTATTGCCAGTACCAGGGCCAGTGAGAGTGAGGTTTTTTCGCAATTGGTGATGGATGAAGCCAGGTGATGTTTGGCCTTAGCATATGTTAATGTTAGCTGATCACTTCATTCTGTTGGTTAAGGCAATTCTATATATCATGTGCCAAAACCTTGTTGCAACTGTTCCTGAGTAACAGTCAGGGTTCATTTTCTATATTGGATAATAGGCAAATGCCCCAAATGATATATGTATTAATAGTATATGACATATTGTTCTGCTTAGAATAAATGTGGTGTTAAAGCGACATCCCACTGCACACTAAGCTTCCGCTATGCGTGGGATCCGGTAAAATGTGGTGCTATATAGAGTATATTTGGTACAAAAGAAAATATTTTTTGGAAATCATTTTCCTGAACAACCTGTCTCCTTATATATTCTCTAAGATTTAGAACTATTACAAAAAATAAGGGAAGAAAGTTGTTTTTCCCCTTTTAATGAAAAATATTTTTCTTTCATGTTTGGTTGCCAAAAAATACTTATTTTCTGAGAAATATTTTTCATCGTACCAAACACATTCATGGAGGTGGTAAATTGTGGGTTGGATCAAATTTGGATGGGTCGAAACTATGTAGGGAAATGACACTGAAAATAACAACAATAATAATACTACAATAATATTATTTGTGAGCGAAAAACCAGTAACTGGCTTGAGTCGTGTTGGGCACTGTCCTAAGAAACTATTTCAGCAATGTGAAATATTTCCTCAGGATTAAACAAGTCTACCTCTATTAGGGAGGATATAGGAATCAACAAAATTAAATAATACACAAATCCAGCTAGAAGAAAAAAAGAAAGACCAACTAATATGTGTAATGTTAATTAAATATTATAGAAAAGAAAAATTAGGAAGGAAGAAGAGAGAGATGTATGAAATTTTGTCTGATCATTGAAATTGTCTTATGGAAAGACCATTTTATAGGCAAAAGACTCAAGATATTTCTTGCCTTTGTCAAGGCTCTTGCCATTTGTCAAGGTTTTTGCATGTAACTTGCCATGTATCTTAACCTTCTAGAATACCTAAACACTTGTGCAAAGAAGCTTTAAAATATTGCCATAGCCCTCCACAATTTTAAAGACTTTAAAAAATAAACTTGCTGGATTTGTATGGTCCAAATGTAATAGGTTTGGTGTCTTCTGGACTACAAACCAAACTTAGACCAATAAACTTTTGACTCACAGAATTACTGATGAAATATAATATTTCTATGAACCAATAATTCTTATTGTAAATCAGAGATTTTACCAATCACATTTTGACCCCCGGTAATTTTATTGTTCAACGCAGTTTTACGCCCAATAGATAGGCTATGCGCGTGCGTGATTATTTATGAGAGCTTTGGAGACTAGGCCAAAATCTCATAAGAGCGGCTCACTCCACTTAGGTGAATTCATCAAGTGTATACTGCTTTTAAATACATCGTCTACAAGGACTATGAATTTCATTGAGAGTTATAACTCAACCTCTCAATTAGTAGCCGTCAAGCATTCTCTTTTAGTGCATCAGTGCCAATATCGACTTGCTATAACTCATATGAACCTACTTCATGAGATCTCCAATCACATATGTTAGGTTACCATCTCTATTGACAACATGTCGGCCCCATCTCTTTTGAGGTTTGAAGAATTATTTTCTTCCCACGGGTTTAGTCAGAGGATCAGCCAAATTTATATCTGACTTCACATAGTCAATGGAAATTATTCCATCTCTCAACAGCTGTTTTATGACATCACGGCTCATTTTTATGTGTCTACTTTTAAAATTATAAGATTTATTCTTTGTTATAGCTATTGCCGCTTGGCAATCACAGTGTATAGACACATGAGGCAATACGCCATTTATTAAAGGGATATTAGCTTAGCCACTCAGCCTCAGAACCAGCTTACTCTAGAGCTACAAACTCTATTTCCATAGTCAATCTAGCAATGATCGTTTGTTTAGCTGATTTTCACGATATTGCACCACCACCAAAGGTGAATACATAACTACTAATGGCTTTTATCTCATCTGAATTGGAGATCTTGTTTGCATCACTGTACCCTTCTAAAGTAGAAGGAAATCGAGTATATAGGACACCATAATTCATGGTTCCTCTCAAATATTTTATTAGTCAGACCAATGCTCTCTATTGGGATTATGAGTATATCCACTCAGTCTACACAGAGTATAGGCTATATCATGCCTTGCAAAATTTATTAAATGCATCAAACTCCCAATAATCTGAGCATATTTAGACTAAACAACTGGGACACTATTATTAGTATTCAACTGAGCGAAAATACAGTAATTGGCTTGAGTCGTAATGAGCATTGTCCTAAGAAACTATTTCAGTAATGTGAAATATTTCCCGATGATTAAACAAGCCTACCTCTATTAGGGAAGATACATGAATCATCAAAATTAAATAATATACAGATCCAGCTAGAAGGAAAAAAGGAAGATAAACTAATATGTGTAATATTAATTAAATAATATAGAAAAGAAAAATTTAGAAGGAAAAAGAGAGAGACGTATGAAATTTTGTCGGATCATTGAAATTGTCTTATGGAAAAACCATTTTATAGGCAAAAAGGCTCGAGATATTTCTTGCCAGTTGTCATGGCTCTTGCTATTTGTCAGGGTTCTTGCAAGCAACTTGCCATGTATATTAAACACTTGTCCAAAAAAGCTTTAAAATATTGCCACAAATTAAATAGGTCAAATCGATAAGTTGGTTACGTCCCGCCTGCACAAAGTTTGTATTAGGCCAAAATGGGTCATAACCCGACTCACTTAGTATAACCCAACCTTCCCTCCTTTATAAATTTGCTCGTTTTAAAAACATGTGAAAAACTTATATATTTTTCTTAAATGATTAGCTTAATTAGTTTCTTCCAAATATACCCAATAATTTAATTGGTCGTTACGGCTCATCTGTTAGATCAAGTTGAAAAACGAGTCATAACTTAATCCGTTTGATTTTAGCCAGGGTTGGACTATTACTATAAGAACTCGGGCAATTCTGCGCTCTTTAGGATGTCGAACAAATTAATAAACACCAAACAAGGGTTTTTCTCATTCATTTCCATAAAAGAAACAAATAGTATGCAAATTGTATGCTTTTAGTCAGCAAAATAACAGACAACAGAGCCAATAACTCGTGGTAGTATGTTTTTTAAGTAATAAAAGATAAAGAAATTACACAAGTTAGACAAATATACAGACATTTCTAACTTCCACGGTAGACAAAAGACGCACATTAATTTTTAGACTCTCACGTAAGCTAAAAGTCGTCGTCAACCTGTCAAAGATATGGGGCTGCTCAGTCTATATTTTTCAAACTGTTAATATTCTCCTTTTTAATCTATCCGAATGGTAGAACATGTTATTTGACTAAATTCGAATTTGCATTGTATAGAGGATATAAAAGGAGAAAACATTGTTTATTTAAAGTTTTTCCATTCTCAAAGCTTGACTATGAGAACTCTAGGTGAAGAGATTCCATCTATTTGTATTGTTGGTTTAATTTCTTTCTATACACCGACAAAGTAATTTTTCTATGCACTTTAGATCACCTCAAAAAATAATTGTCTACAAAACATGAAGTTAATAACTTAAATAAAAAAATAAACTGTTATAATACTTTAATTTGATATGTTTAAACAATATTCTTTCCAGTCCAAAATAAGTAATTTTTTGGATGTTTTCATCCAGATTAAGAAACCCACCTTTTAGCATTAATTAGTAATGAAATTGATCATATTAACATTTATTATATCACATAAACACTCGTGAGACATATTCCAATACTATTTACTCGAAGAACAATGTAGGAAAAAATAATTAATTCATTCTTGAAATCTGGAAAAATCACTTATTTTGGACAACAAGAAAAAGGTCACAAATCACTTATTTTGAACCGGAGGAATATATATATATATATATATATATATATATATATATATATATATATATATATATATATATATATATATATATATATATGTGTGTGTGTGTGTGTGTGTGTGTGTGTGAGTGTGTGTGTGTGTGTGAAATAGCATAGCACATATTGAAACCTGCCAAGACCATGGTGGTTGTAGCATGATTGGGTAGTTACAGAAGGAAACAATTGACTAAATCCTCAAAATCTACAATACATAGGATGTTTTGGTAGGAAGCAAAA
Source organism: Nicotiana noctiflora (assembly GCA_032618575.1). NCBI lineage: Eukaryota > Viridiplantae > Streptophyta > Magnoliopsida > Solanales > Solanaceae > Nicotiana > Nicotiana noctiflora. The sequence goes on from JASVEL010005823.1 coordinate 102,858, forward strand.
TGCTTTCTGAAAAATCTACAATACATAGGATGATCTTTTTACTTATTTTCTGGTATTTAATTAGGTGTTAAATTTTTTTTTAAAAAAATATATAGTTTAAAACGAAATAGGTATGGGCGGGAGAAGGTGGTAGGTTAGGGTCTAGTGGTCAAGTTGCGGTGGCAAGGTTAGGGGTGGGGTTTAGGGTCGGGTGGAGTCTAGGGTCGGGGTTAGGGTAGGGTGGTGGGGGTGAAAATTTTAAAACAAAATTTTAAAAATATTTTTCCTTATGTTGGTAGAAAAGTCATTTTCCTCAGAAATTTTTTTATAAAATATTTAAGTCAACCAAACATAAAAAAATTAAAAAGTATTTTCCTAAGTTCCAAACACAAACACACCCATAATCGTTGGTCAATCTTTATGGCAATTCAAACATTAATTAATAGTCTCATCGCAGTATAGGAGAGGTTTTACTATAAACAGAAAAAACATAAAAGTCGAAATTATAAACGTTGGTGCTGCCCAAACTAGATTCTCGAGTCTACATTCTACAACATTTCTAAGCTGATAGAAATGACTACTTTTTTCCAAAATCAAGAAATTGCCTGACAAGTTCCCTACCTTTGATAAATCAATTCATCTAACACCATTACTCACGTTGAATTTGAATATAAATTAGCCACCTTTAGTCTTTCGTCCTGGTCAACAACAAGCCCACACATCAACTAGTATAAATTGGCTTGAATCATCACAAGGAGAAACCACACAAAGTAGTTTTTTTCCTCCGTAAGTCGTCTGTGATCGTCATTTTCGCTACATTTTCCTAAAAGCTCCGTACGACCATCTATTTCGTCGCTGGTCTTTAGATAGAGGGGTTTATTGCACAAAAAATATATTTTTAGCTTTTTCTTTTCTCTCAAATAATTAAAATGGCAAGATTTGTGGACTTTATTTTGCTTATTCTTTTGGTAACTTCAATTAACATTTTGGGATGTGAAGCACGGCCTCTCAATATATTGAAGATTGATGGCTATGGCAATGGTGTGGGTTTTAATTGGTTAACATTGGGTTCTATTAAAGATGGTCCTAGTCCTGGAGTTGGCCATAAATTTACCAACAGCCAAACACTTGGAGGAATTAAGGATTCAGGTCCAAGTCCTGGAGAAGGACATAAGGTTGTCACTGGCAATCATCAATAGTGAAATCAACCTCGATTTTGGCCTGTTTGGAATTTTATTATTATTATTCATTTTTTCCATTCTTTGCATATATTATTTTAATATTCTATGTTGTTTACATACTGGCACTGCAAATTATAGAAACTTCTTTTAGGAATATGATGCCTTGCCATCCTTTTAGGCAATGATTGTGTAATGCAGAATAAATAATGAAATCTACTGTACATTCAAGGGTGTTTGGATTGGATTTTAAGCCGGTCAAATTAGCTTTTAATTTTTTTTTTTTAGTGTTTGGCAAAGTTAAAAAGTACTTAAAATAAGCTTAATGGCATGCTATTTAGAAATTTTTTTCCATGGTACATGTAAACATAATATATATTCATTTTCTTTATTTTATACAACATTTTCTTCTATTTATTCAAAAAGAACGATATCTTTTCTTATTTAGAAATTTCTAAAGTTAAAACATATATTGTTTTAAGCTTAATGGCATGCTTTTAGCAAAAATATTATGATATATTTAAAACTATAAGCTTTATATACTTTGCGTATATGTCTAAAGCCCTTCGTCGCAATACAAAATAAAAGAGGTGAAGTAGGAAAATTCATAAAATCAAAAAATCAACTCTAACTAATTTAGAATTGAGATGTAATTGGTTTATTGAAGTTGGTTTAGAATTGAGATATATTGAAATTTTTTCAATATCTAAAGAGGAATAATGTAAACTGCAGATTCATGTAGAACCAATGGATAAAACACAGAAACTGCATCTCAAATTTAAAAATATTAGGACCACATTTGCTAAGAAGCATTTTGGACTATTTATTAGCAAAAATATTAGATATTGAAAAGAGAAAGAAAAAAATGAAAAATTCATGTATGACAAATATTACTCCGTATTTATATCAAATTATTACTAGTTCTGGTAGCTACCAGCTACCCAAAATTGTTTATATTTTCTCTCTTTGTCTAAAAATAGATTCTACATTCACAACAATCTACATGAACGTGTTTAAGAACAGCTCTAACAATAGCACCACGTGTCATCTTCTGAGTAAGGTTGCAATTCACAGTTTCCCGACAATAAATTAAAGAAATGTCAGCGACCCCTGTACTTCCATTTCCAGCCATTTCAGTCCCCAGAAACATAAAATTCCGTCACCTAAAAACCCAAACATTCTTCGTAATACAATCCTCATCGTCACAATCGCCGTCGATGGACACTCCACAACCAAAAAAGGTGGCGGTCTGCGGCGGTGGAGTCATCGGAGTCTGCACCGCCTACTTCCTATCAAAAAAAGGCGCCACAGTAACCCTAATCGAGCAATCGTCCGTCGCCTGCGGCGCCTCCGGAAAGGCCGGAGGTTTCCTAGCTCTAGATTGGTGTGACGGCGGTCCCCTCGCCTCACTCGCACGCGCCAGTTTCAATCTTCATCGCTCACTCGCTGAAGAGCTTGATGGACCCCACTCCTACGGCTATCGTCCACTCACTACCCTTAGCGTCTCCGTCACCGAATCATCATCAGCTTCTTCCGCTTCTTCGTCGAACCAAACTGGGCCGCTTCCGTCTTGGGTTAACGGTCCAGCTAAAAGGCCAAAAACTATCGGATCAACTAATAGCACGGCCCAAGTCCATCCACAGCTCTTTACTAAAAGACTATTAACCAAAGCAATGGAGGAATATGGAGTTGAGCTGGTAATTGGTAAAGCAGAGAGAGTTGAAATGGCGGAGGGGAAAACGAAGGGAATTGTATTGGAAGATGGGAGAGAGATCGTGGCAGATGCAGTTGTGTTGGCACTTGGGCCTTGGACTAAGAAATTCTCTGTTTTGGGCTCGCTTTTCGGGGTTTACGGAATTAAAGCCCATAGCATTGTGCTGGAACCTAAAGAGCCGAATAGGATCACGCCACATGCGTTGTTTCTAACTTATTATCCGGCCCATGGTGGGAAGCCCATGGACCCGGAAGTTTATCCTCGTCCAACAGGTACTTCAGTTTTTACAGTTGGAACAATGTAGTAAATACTGGATGTATATATATAGCATGAGCCTGATGTGTGTTATAAATTATTTGTAATAGGCTACATAAGAAAAGGAATACATACAAAGAATAGTCTCTCAACCTATTATTTATTGTAACAACAAAGCAGTATATTAGCTAAAACACCACTGAAATTTGGCAATTGTTGTTAGGCATCCCGGTGCACTAAGGTCCCACGACTCACGGGGTCGGGAATAGGCCGGACTACTAGGGTCAGTTGTAGTTGAAATGTGGAATAACATAAATTTGCCATTCATCATAGGGGCCATTTGCATGAATAATTGAACTGAATAAGCTTTCAAGTGTTGTTATATGGTGGCTTGCTAAGTATATTTAAGGGGTTAATTGAGTTCCTTAGCTGGAAGTAACACTGTACAAATAGGGTCAAAATATTTTTCCTTTTTAAATGTATAAAAATTATTGAATTCCCTTGTTAGTTAAGTGTATGCGCTCGCTGTGCAAATTTGCATTTTCTCAAACCATTTTGCTAGAGTTCTAGATTTACTGTCTCCAAGGTCACATTGCTATGTAAAGAAGTGCTATGTTGCTCCGACTCTCCGAAAAAGTCGCCGGATACGTGTCGGATCCTCCAAAAGTAGTGTATTTTTGGAGGATCCGACATGGGTGGGACAGCATTTTGGAGAGTTCGCGCAACATAGAAGAAGTGTAGTATAGGTTTTCGTCTCTATACTCATGTAATAGATAACGGTAGATTACAAAAAAGTAAGGTAAATTTACTTTTCTGGTGAGTAGAGATAACGATGAGCTAATTCCTTGGTATGTATATAATTGTGTATAACTGTCTCTAGATAGTCGCATGCTATATATCACTTATGGACTCCCTGTCGAATACAGGAAGATTTTATTGGTCCAACGTTGATCCTTTTCTTGGCTGGATCTATTTTGTCCACAAATGTACCTCATATTACCGTTGAAAGTATTCCATAGTTCTGGTTTCGGTGGACTACCTGTTGTTAAAATCAAAATCATATGACATAGCTGAGAAGCACGAAACAATCTCCCCCTTGTCTTTATCTCTTTCAGTATAATACGCTAAAATGAAGATATTGTAGAATTGCTTGCTGAGAACTGTTAATGTTATGCTTTTATGTCTTTCAGGGGAAGTTTATATATGTGGAATGTCAGCTCGAGAAGAGGTTCCAGATGATCCAGAGCAGGTAACTCCAGTTCAAGAATCAATAAACGCCCTTAAGAGAGTGGCTGCTAGTGTATCAAGCCATTTGGTGGAGGGGGAAGCAGCTGTGACGGCTGAACAAGCGTGTATCCTACCTTGCTCTGAAGATGATGTGCCAATTATTGGGGAAGTTCCTGGTATAAAGGGCTGTTACGTGGCAACCGGACATAGCTGTTGGGGAATTCTTAATGGTCCAGCCACAGGTGCTGCTATGGCTGAATTCGTTCTGGATGGACAAGCTAACATAGTTGATCTTAGCCAATTTACCCCCGCAAGATTTGCTAGTGTTCTGAAGAAGTAAGATGATTCTATGATTCTATACAAATCATCTAAGGCAAGACCGCTTCACATACTTAACACCAGAAAAGGCAAAAGGGATCACTGTCGAATGAAGAACTTATAGGATTGTTGTTCTGAGTTCTGAATTGTTGCACAAATGTGTTTAGTAGAAACTGACCACAGTTTAACATTTTCATTATCAGCACACAAAATGTGGATTCTGTCCAAGAAATAAGGTGTCTAGACACAAAATCAATATGTAGTGGCGTCGAGCAGTATTTAGTGTCGTCGAGCAGAGTACACAAAATCAATATGTATTTTGATCATGTTTGGATGTTATGAACAATAGTTTCTGATGTTACATTAGTAATGTAGTGCGAATTGAACGTTAAGTGTGGTCTAGTAATTTATGAAAACTATGAGAAATTAGGATTTGTTTTAGTAGAGACAAAGAACACTTCAATCATTCCGTTCCTATTTTCGCTTGTTGCTTTTGCATCAGTAGAACTGCCCGATAAAGATGATTGACATTTTAAGATGAACAACTTATGTTACGCGCTAATCAAATAAGAATTTAATCTATATACTGATGGCATAAAAGATATTAAGTCACTTGAACGTATATAAATCTCTATGATAAACATGAGTTAATAACTGTATAAAAGGTTACCAACTTGCTATCACAAATTAAATTGCATTGATGTGGAAGAATCTTTACACTGTATATGCATTTAGGTTAGTTCTTAAGAAAAATGATTGTCGAGATTCAGATAATACTTCCTTCTGTCAACTTTATTTGTTGCTTTAGCCAAACAAATTTGATCTAAAATAATTGTCGATTTAGGAAACCCAGAAGGAGCTTCTTGCTCCAACAAACGAACTACTATAAGTTATTTTATAAAGATCTTACCAATTCAAAAATAAAGGTTTGAGAGAGATAAAATGTGATTTAGTAAAACAACCCTTGCAATCAGTACTATGAAATAATTTTTATTAATGAATATATCAAAAATCATACTATAAATAAAAGGTGTAACGACTTCCTGGTCACTTAAATTTGTATCGGTTTGTAAAGCTGATATATGAACTTTTATTTTCCATTTGAACACTTCAACTTGGCCAAATGAATACCAATAAATATATTTGACCATTGACCGAGCCTATGTGAAAGTGGCACAACTGACATGGTTAAATTGTGTGCAAATCACGCTACTAATGTGCGTGAATAGTTTTATTTTATTAAAAAATTATTAGAAATAGAATAAAATATAAGTAAGAAAGAAAAAAAAAAGACTTTTCTCTCTCCCATTCTCTTTTCCCCTCCCCTCCCATCTCTCTTATCTTCCCAAGCAACTTCCCTATCCTGTAAACTTTTTTCATTTTCTATCCTACTTTCCCTCGCCTTCCCCGTTTCTTTTTCCCCTTCACTTCCGCATTCACTAAATGGCTCCTGCACAAGGATGGCAAGCACGAATCTAAAAATAGTCCAAATTATTTTGCATTGATTTACTGGAAACGAAATGCAAGACCGGATATATGGTTCATCAGCATCATTATCATCTAGTCCTTCTTGGTCGTCACTGAGCTTTTCCAGATTAGACTGGAGTTATTTTGGGTAATCTAGGGTTTGCTGGTATGGCTTAGCGAAGAAACCGTCAATATGAGGAGGGCAGGGATTGGAATCAAAGTCGAGTAGTTCTCGGGAGGGACTATCCCTGTCCCATTCCTTTGTGAATCTCGTCGTCGGTTAAACACCATAGAAAACTCAAATTGGAGGACGACACCGTCGAAGTCAGAGAGCCGAAAACCTTTTCCACCCGTACTCTGAAGTTGTCATCCATTTCTACCTTGTGAATAGTGTGAAAATAGCGCATGCTATATACATAGCTTGTCAAAGCAAAAAAGAGTAGTAGGCTATATTGTTGTTTGGGCGAAACTTTCATATAGGAGGAAGAAGATGATGGTGGTTGAAAATGGCTGAGGTTTGGAGTTGTTGGATAGGCTGTGTATGGTGGAGAAATAAAAGAAAAAAAAATTAATTTTAAAGATTAATTTTTTTCTAATTAGGAACCATAAATCCACATGTCATATAATAAAGATCAAACATGTGACATGGCATTTATGTTAGAGCGATTGACGAACACGTTAAACAAAAAGTGTTTACTAGTATTCTTTCCGTCAAGTTGAAGTGTTCAAATAAAAAAAATATAAGTTCATGTATCGGCTTTACTAATCGATACAAGTTTAAGTGCCCAAGAAGCCATTTCGCCTAAATAAAAAGGATTGAGGAGTAATATACTCCAAGAGATTAAAACATCAAGGTGAAAAACTACAGGTGTTTCTAACATTTAAAACACCCAAAAGCTGATTAATGTATTTCTGCGCTTAATCTCATTGATGACAAAAAGGATTGTTGCGGTAGCATTAAGAGATGGAGGGTAATGCACAAGCCTAGAATCTGCATTTAGTATTTTTGGAGATATTACTAATTATCAAGTGGTTATCAAAGTCTAGAACAATATTCACATCCTATATGTCCAAAGAAACATGATCATGTAGGAGCTATGATGCTTGGATTCTTCAAAATTGTCATCGGTTGTGTGACGCATCTTTCACCACCTACGTGATAGCGAAGGATTCCTGTCACGACCCAACTCTCACTGGGGTTACGACGGAGCCTAACACTACTTGTCAGGCAAGCCAATAATCACATATTAACTTATTTTTGAATAAACATGGTTTAACAAACTCAACAACGGAAATAACATAAATATCTTACACAAATAATTGAAACACCTGCTATGACTACCCCACAATCTAATGTCAACGAATACATGAGCACTACTGAGTATCAAAACATAACCAAATACTTAGTACAACTGTCTGAGTAATACAACTGTACTTAAAAAAACAAAGGAAAAGAGATTCAAGGTTTGCAGATGTCATAGCAGCTACATTGAAATCTCCAAGCACTGGTACTAGCACGGATCTAGCAATCACCACGCACGGATGTACCTGGATCTGCACATGGAGTGCAGAATTCAGTATGAGTATAACTTACCCCATGTATCCAATAAGTAATATAACTAACCTTGGGCTGAAAAAATAGTGACGAGCTCAGACGAATACAGACAGAATCAATATAATGACAACATAGATATAATAAAGACAATAACAATAAATAACCCAAAGGAATTATCGTAATCGGCTCGTTCATGCTACAGAAATTTAGAAATGCTTTCAAATTCAATAATTAAAGCTCAACACTGGTAGGAACATGTCAATTATAGCTAGCATGACGAATGCTATATCTCGATGCCTACATGTTACATTTGCATGTCAAATGAATGATTTCACATTGATATTCCCACGTACTATAACTCTTAGTATACTCAAACTGTCTGTATCCAATGGCCACTCATCACACCCACACAATTATTCAGCATTGTTGGGTGTCTTGCATCAATACCCCTCATCAAAGCACGCGTATATATATCACTCTACCTGCGCTCACTACTGGTATGTCAGACATCGGAGGGGTAGATCCTACCCAAACGCCAATAAAAAGCCAATAAGGCCTACTGTGACATGCAATCCGATCCACATAATTGTAATAATAGTAAAGGCAATATGGCTTGCTTCGGCGCACAGCTCGATCCACAATAACACTCTCAACACGGTTCTAAGGCCACTTCAGTCATCAATGTCGCAACACTCAACCCAACAATGATAGCATGTAATGTAACAATAAATAATGAATAGAAACTGAGATATAATATGCAAATAAAGTCATGACTAAGTATATAATTATGGTTAAAATAGACTCAACAATAGAAATAGCCTCGTTAGGTCTCAACCAAATAAGCACATAGCCTAAATACAATTTCTAATATAAATCATATCTCAACTACTATAACAAGTGTCACACCTCCCATTTTACTACCCCACTTTTAGGGAAAATATAAGCATATAAATACGCTCGTCGGGTATACCCCGACGCTCAAATATCCGAAACGGATAAAATAACGTAAGGGGCGGAGTTTTTCCAATTGAAGGACAATCGGTTCGGGATTTTATTGAGATTAATCAGAGTCGCCACTTGGGAAGATAATGGTGTTCCAAGTCACCGGTTAATCCCGAATCCGAGGAATTTGACTCTTAAAAATGTCTGCGAAGCAAAGATCCGGATAAGGAACTCTGTTAACCCGGGAGAAGGTGTTAGGCATTCCCGAGTTTCGTAGTTTTAGCACGGTCGCTCAATTGTCGTTCCCGACTCTTGTTTGACTTAATCACAGATTTTAACAATATATAGTGCTTTTTACATTAAGTATTATTTTTAGGGAATTTGCGGCATTGCGAAAACACGCCTCGAGTCATACCGCAACCAGTACGCCTATGACTTTCGGTATATTTCAGCTTTGCCGAGATTTGGATTTGAGTCGCACCAAGTGCACACTCATTCAATGGAAGGTATATTAAAATCGTGCCCTAAAGTGGTCTATCGGCTTTTAATTATTTTGGGTAAGACTATGGAATTAACTAGTAGTCTTCCCGGGTCTAAGTTTTTATAACAATTAATTGAGGGCCCCGTGTGTTTGATTTTTTAACGAGGCTCATCTCACTTTTATTAAAGGCCAATCCTAACACAACTATATTTGCTATTTATTTTGGCTTCACGTTATACAATTCCGTCATGTATTTGAATTGAGTTTAATGATTCGCCTCAGCCAATCTGAGAAGATATCGAGAGATAAGTGCACGTGCCCGTGCATTACCAGGCCACAAATAACGGCATTCCATGGTGAGGCATCAACTGCTTTTCTCTCGAGCTTGATTGAATACTGCCAAAGTATTATTGACATTAGCACATTTGGCTTGTGTGTCAATTGGTGCTGCACTCAGGTTGGCGTTCAAAGAGATGGAATTTTTGCAAATATAATCATGGACCCATCACCTTCTTTAAGTGTTCTCAAAGTAGCAATAGAAGAGAGGACACTGACCTTTTCACAATGGACAGTCCGAATTAGACCAGTTAATAGCTAAAATTCTTACTAGTTTGCTTAATTGGATTTTAGTACCTATAAATTATCCAAACCAGCGGAATTTGTTCCAAAATTATCCTGTTTTAACATAAGCTGTCTGGGAAAATAATCAAAAGCATGCTAGTATTTACAAGTATACTTGAATAAGACAAATGAAACCCGGTTATCATGCAATTATCCTGTTTTGAATTAAAACCTCTAATAGTCTAATTTACACCTAAAACACAAGATTAAACAATATGATTTCCAGACTTCCTTTTAACACTAATTACTCAACAGTTCTTCACTATTTGCAATAAACAGTAACGAATTAAGAGTTTCAGTTCTCAAAAGCTCAATTACAAATTGAAACAAAGAATTATCAATTCAAAGAACATTGGTGCTGCTTGTCACTTTCATATTCACGATCAATAAAGAGAGATTACATGATGTGTACCTGAAATGGTGAACAAGCCCATTAGATCTAACAACATACAGCAGGAGAGTAGGATTCAGCAACAACAATTTCAACAATAACAGTGAGCAGTAGCAATTAATAAACCCAGGCAGCAAGAGTGAACCAACAATTAACCCAGGAGAGGACTTTTAGAATTTCAAGTTGTATCAAAGCCCAATTCTCATTTAAATAGCAGTCTCCTAACAATCAGTGATGAATCTACTATATTTTTTGGGTTTTTGAAGATAATTTGAAGATAAAATAGAAGAAAAATAAATCTGAAATGTTAATTTCAGATCTGGAATTTAACCAATATTTTTGGGATTTTTTTTTAGGGTTCATATGGTTCAAAATTCTAAAAGAAAGCCTAAAAATCAGAAGGAACCCCCATTATTAATGCTGAAAATGCCTATTTATAGGCTAAAATCAAAAGAAATCTGAATTTTAATATTTCACTAAAACCCCTTCAATTTTTAACTTGTTGCACAAGTTAGTGCAATTATTCTAGTGAAAGCTACACTAAAAACCCCTTCTAGAATAGTCTACCATGTTCCAATTCATTGTATTACCTATTGTGCCCTCACTTGTTAAGGACAACTACTAATTCTACCATTTTTATCCCCAAGCTGCCCTTAATGCTCTATATTTATAACAACTTTACCATTTCTTATTCCAATTGCACCCTTTTCCTATTAATCCTATTACAAGTTTACCAATTCTTTTTCCCAATTTACCCCTACTTCTTAAGGCTAATTACTTTCCTAATTTCTGTATTTTACTCCTATTTTAACCTCATTTTCAGATTTGTATTTATCAAATAGCCACAATTAAGTGACTATTGCTCAATTAACCAATTGACCCTATTAACTACTTTAAATCCAACTTAATTCAATTAATTAAAAATCACATTTCTCCTATAGCCAACCCTAAGCAATCTTACAAATACAGCCAATTATGATTAATTATCCGATTAACAAGACTCGGGGTAACAATTGATAGATGGTGAGTCTTATTACTCGAGCTAACTAGTCGCAATTGATTCTATTCATTAAAACACCTTAGGTTGCTATGAATTGTGTGATTTCAACTATCGACTTAATTTGAACCTAAAAATTGTCTAAGGGCGAATTCACTAATTGAACATAAATCCCTAATTCTAACAGCTATAACCAATACGTCCTAGGTTTTAATCAATTCCACAATCATAATTAAACTACCGAGCAAATTCTGACACTTATCAATTAATCAACAAGATCAAAATACTGTTAAAAAAACAAATTAATCAAGCAATTCCCATTATACTATTATTACTAAAATTGTTAACCAAATTAACTAAATCTGAAAATTGGAAAGATGGCTATTCCCGAAATCTAAAAAAAATCTAAAATCAATTAGCAACTTAACAGAAATCACAAATCAATCAAACGGAAAATCGGAATTCAATGGCTCAATAGAAATCAGAAAGTAACTAATTCCATGAAATCAAAGAATCTAAAAAAATAACAGAAACTAGAAATTAACAATGCTAATCAGAAACTAACAGGAGTCTTTAACACAGAATCTAAAAGTCTAAAAACTAATCATGAATCAAAAATAGAGAATAACAAGGAACAAATTCATATTAACTCAAACACATTCTTATCTATTCAAACCGTAACAGAGAGAGTCGAGGAACAAAAATAGAATTAAATTAAAAAAGAAAGAACACTTAGCTTTTTTTTTGCCGATTTTTCTTTTCTGTTTTTCTCTTTTTTCTGCTTTTCTTCCATTTTTTCCTTCATTTTTTGATTATTCACTTGCTTCTTCATTTGTTCTTGCATGTTTTCTTGAATCCGAGCCCTTTCTTGACAATCCGGCGACTATTGAGTTATTCTTGTATTTCCGGCAGCCTTTGGAACTTATTAATCTTGTCATGGCATGAGGGAGTTTAAAATAACGGTGGGGTGTGATTTTGGGTGGTTTTGAGTGGCGGCGCCGCCATGGAGAGGAGTGGCGGCGCGGGAGATTTGAGGTGTTTGGATGGTGTTTGAAGGAGATGGGTAGTAGAGTTAGGACGATGAGAGTGAGGGGAGTATTTTGGCATTGGTTTTGGCCGGAATGGTGGCCGGCCGCCGCCGTGGGTGACGGAACCCTAGGCGGCGCGGCATGGTTATGAAGGAGAAGAAGGGAGGCGGTTGGTGTATTTGAGAGAAGACAGACGAGAATTTCAAGTGTTTTAAGGTTTTTGTCTGTTTGATATACTTAGGTTGTAATGAAGCTTTTGAGCCGTTGGATCTAAAGAGAGCGGACGGTTGAGATTGACTCTTAGATAAAAGAAAGGGGGGGCCGGTCTGGGTAGGGCAACTGGGTTGGGCGGCTGGGCATTGGGCTGGCCGGCTGGGGCATTGGGCTGGCCGGCTGGGGCATTGGGCTGGCCGATAGTTTCGAGCCCAATTCCTTTTGTTCATGTATTTTCCTTGTTAATCTAAATTTGTATTTTTTTTTGTATTTTATTCTTTTTGTATTTTTTTTTTTGTATTTTGTATTTATTCTACTTTGTAATTATTTGAAACTTATTAAAAATTAAACTAATTACATCTTTTTGACAATTTTTTAATTTAAAAGCTAACTAATTTTTGATTTTTTCTCTAATTTGTTAGAAAAAAGAATTAATTTCCTAAAGATGCAAATTTTTGTATTTTCATTTATCACACGCAAATAACATGCAAACAACTAACACAAAATTCACACAAAATTTAAAAAATAAGGAAAAATCATTTATTTTGAATTTTATAGGAATAACTCATGTGTAGGGTAAAAATCACGTGCTCACAGCTGCCCCTCTTTGCTCGGGGACACTATGAGTTTCCCTGCAAAGATAAGTGAGCAATTATGAACGATTTTTACCTGTTCGAGTATTCCATTGTGAAGCATTTTGAAAAGTTTTGACCGCGCCCTGCTTCAAAGGTTGCCTACATATCCTGGGCTAAACATGAATCATGTCAGTGTAGTTCGGGAAGGTCTGGTAGCTGGGACTACCAAGGATTGTGATCTCACTGATGTTGCTGTTGTTACTGCTGTCATTGCTGACTGACCCCTTATTACACCATGGTAAAAATAAAAGAAGCTAGCCTATGCTACAGCCTATGAATTACAAAAATCCTATCTATGTCTTCCAACTTGTTTTTTTGTATTTTCTTGATCTTGTGTCTTGTATTCCTTGCAACGGCATTCTTATTATTGCCTTCAACTTGTATCTTCGCTCTAATGGCATTCTTGTTATCGCCTTGAACATGTTCAACTTTTCACCGGCATTCCTGTTATTGCCTTGACTTGTTCAACTTCTTCAATATGAAATATTTCGTCCATTCTCCAGGTGGACCCCTGCTTGTGACTAAATAAACAACCAAAGAAAGATTTTTCTGCCCAAGTATTTCGCCATTCCATTCTTCAGGTGGGCACCTGACTTCAACAACAAACTTCGAAAATCAATCGCCATTCCATTCTTCAGGCGGGCACCTGACTTCAACAGCAAACTTTGAAAATAAATAGCCATTCCGTTCTGACTTTAACAATAAACTTTGAAAATAAATCACCACTCCGTTCTCCAGACGGGCACCTGACTTTCAACAGCAAACTTTAAAAATAAATCGTCATTCCCTTCTTCAGGTAGGCATCTGACTTCAATCAACAAACTTTGAAAATAAATCGCCATTCCGTTCTCCAGGCGGGCACCTGACTTTCAATAGCAGACTTTAAAAATAAATTGCCATTCCATTCTCCAGGCGGGCACCTGACTTCAACAACAAACTTTGGAAATAAATCGCCATTCCATTCTTCAGGCGGGCACCTGACTTCAACAGCAAACTTTAAAAATAAATTGCCATTCTGTTCTCCCGGCGGGCACCTGACTTTCAACAGCAAACTTTAAAAATAAATCGTCATTCCCTTCTTCAGGTAGGCATCTGACTTCAATCAACAAACTTTGAAAATAAATCGCCATTCCGTTCTCCAGGCGGGCACCTGACTTTCAACAGCAGACTTTAAAAATAAATTGCCATTCCATTCTCCAGGCGGGCACCTGACTTCAACAACAAACTTTGGAAATAAATCGCCATTCTATTTTTCAGGCGGGCACCTGACTTCAACAGCAAACTTTAAAAATAAATTGCCATTCTGTTCTCCAGGTGGGCACCTGACTTTCAACAGCAAACTTTAAAAATAAATCGCCATTCCATTCTCCAGGCGGGCATCCTGACAGAAATTAAACGTGAAATGCAGAAAAGTATACCCGTATTCGAAGGTGGGCGCCTAACAGAAATTAAACGTGCAATGCGATGCAGAAAAAGTACTCCCGTATTTGAAGGTGGGCACCTAACTTCAACAGCAAACTTTAAAAATAAATCGCCATTCCGTTCTCCAGGCGGGCACCTGACTTCAACAATAAACTTTGAAAATAAATCGCCATTCCATTCTTCAGGTGGGCACCTGACTTCAACAGCAAACTTTAAAAATAAATTGCCATTCCGTTATCCAGGCGGGCACCTGACTTCAACAGCAAACTTTAAAAATAAATCATCATTCCCTTCTTCAGGTAGGCATCTGACTTCAATCAACAAACTTTGAAAATCAATCGCCATTCCATTCTTCAGGCGGGCACCTGACTTCAACAACAAACTTCGAAAATAAATCGCCATTCCATTCTTCAGGCGGGCACCTGACTTTAACAACAAACTTTGAAAATAAATCGCCATTCTATTCTCCAGGCAGGCACCTGACTTCAACAACAAACTTTGAAAATAAATCTTAAAGTAAAATGCCATTCCGTTCTTCAGGCGGGCATCCTGACTTCAACAACAAACTTCGAAAATAAATCTTAAAGTAAAATGCCATTCCGTTCTCCAGACGGGCATCCTGACTTCAACAACAAACTTTTCCTCTTTTTTTTTTTTTTGCTCCAGTATGGTGACTGCTACATACACCAAAGCTTGCAGAAACGTATTCCTGTATTTGAAGGTAGGCACCTAACAGAATTTAAATGTGCAATGCAATGTAGAAAAATATTCCTGTATTTGAAGGTGGGCACCTAACAGAAATTAAACGTGCAATGCGATGCAGAAAAGTATTCTCGTATTCGAAGGTGGGCACCTAACAGAATTTAAATGTGTAATGCGATGCAGAAAAATATTCCCGTATTTGAAGGTGGGCACCTAACAGAAATTAAACGTGCAATGCGATGCAGAAAAATATTCCCGTATTCGAAGGTGGGCACCTAATAGAAATTAAACGTGCAATGTGATGCAGAAAATATTCCCGTATTCGAAGGTGGGCACCTAACAGAATTTAAACGTGCAATGCGATGCAGAAAATATTCCCGTATTTGAAGGTGGGCACCTAACAGAAATTAAACGTGCAATGCGATGCAAAAAATATTCCCGTATTTGAAGGTGGGCACCTAACATAAATTAAACGTGCAATGCGATGCAGAAAATATTCCCGTATTAGAAGGTGGGCACCTAACAGAATTTAAACGTGCAATGCGATGCAGAAAATATTCCCGTATTTGAAGGTGGGCACCTAACAGAAATTAAACGTGCAATGCGATGCAGAAAAGTATTCCCGTATTCGAAGGTGGGCACCTAACAGAAATTAAACGTGCAATGCGATGCGGAAAATATTCCCGTATTCGAAGGTGGGCACCTAACAAAAATTAAACATGCAATGCGATGCGGAAAATATTCCCGTATTTGAAGGTGGGCACCTAACAGAAATTAAACGTGCAATGCGATGCAGAAAAATATTCCCGTATTCGAAGGTGGGCACCTAACAGAATTTAAACGTGCAATGCGATGCAGAAAATATTCCCGTATTTGAAGGTGGGCACCTAACGGAATTTAAACGTGCAATGCGATGCAGAAAATATTCCCGTATTCGAAGGTGGGCACCTAACAGAAATTAAATGTGCAATGCGATGCAGAAAATATTCCCGTATTCGAAGGTGGGCACCTAACAGAATTTAAACGTGCAATGTGATGCAGAAAATATTCCCGTATTCGAAGGTGGGCACCTAACAGAATTTAAACGTGCAATGCGATGCATAAAAATATTCTCGTATTCGAAGGTGGGCACCTAACAAAATTTAAACGTGCAATGTGCAATGCGATGCAGAAAAATATTCCCGTATTCGAAGGTGGGCACCTAACGGAATTTAAACGTGCAATGCGATGCAGAAAAATATTCCCGTATTCGAAGGTGGGCACCTAACAGAATTTAAACGTGCAATACGATGCAGAAAAAATATTCCCGTATTCGAAGGTGGGCACCTAACGGAAATTAAACGTGCAATGCGATGCAGAAAAGTAGGACTGGGGAGTGGATTTTAAAAGATGTTACCTTCCTCTTTTTGGTATTTTCTTTTCCCAATTATCTCTTGCCTGTGAATTTCTCCACTTATTCGGCGACCTTTCTCTTTTTGGTGTTTTCTATTTTCCACATTAGTCACATTCACTTTAAAGTGATTAGTGATAATTTGTTCCTGCATGAAATAGAATTTATTAGATATAAACTGCTGGCAACTGGCATCTGCCGTCCCTGCCTCTTATTGCTTTTCTCTTTTTGCTTTTTCTCCTGTTGTGTAACTTTCAGCTGCTTGACTCTTGCAAACTTTTTTTTTTCGTATTTTCTCACTTTTTTCATTTTTGTTTTGCTTTCTTTCCTTTGGCCATATTTGCCAAGCTTCCTTATTTCCTTCCCAACTCTTCCTTCTTTCTGACCCAGTGTTGTTTCAGCTTTCGTTATCAGGAGATGGTAGTTAGCTCTCAAAAGGTAAACAATGAAATGCAGAAAAATGAAAGAAAGGTAAGGGCGTTTTGGAGAGATGATAGAACTTATCTGGGTATTTGCTGGTTGATTCCGCTGACCATGCCATGTATTTAAACTCTGACCCAGTTCGTTCCAATCATTATTCTGTCTTCGAATTGTTTCCAACCCAAACCAATACTATTTTTGTTGCTTTTCTCTATTCCGGTAGTCATCACGATCGCCCTACGATGCCTCGAAAGGTTTTCACCAATAAGACTCTCTCATTTATTCTCTCAACCTCACAGTCATCTCACAGTGCCGGTTAAGGTTTTCACTGATGAGACTCTCATTTTATTTCTCTCAAACTCACAATCGCCTCACAGTGCCGGTTAAGGTTTTCACCGATGAGACTCTCATTTTTCACTTTTCCTTTTTGTATTTTGTTTTCTGTACCATGGGTATTATCCGATATTTCGCTCCTCCTTCATTGCATTCGTTATCATTTCAAAATTGATCAGAAGGTCTTTCTTTGGACTGTAACGTGGCTTTTGGATGGGTTGAGAAAGAAAGTTATAAAGGCTCAAAATCTCACGAGGGTTCAAAAATATTTACAACTCTCAGAATTATTAAACATAACTTCTGCCCCAATTTCAATATGTGGGGAATTTTTGGATTTTTTCTTTATTGTGACTGAACCTCAGAGAGGCTGCCTACGTACCCTTTCGGGATCAAGTCAGACGTAGTTCATCCAACTACATTAGTTATATGGATTTCTTTTTGAATTTTTCCCGATTTCTTTTGTCTCTTTTTTTTTCTTTTTTTTTCACTTTCCATTTTGTCAATTTTAGTTTTCACTTTCCTTATTGCGCAATACGCGATTCCGAGAGAGGGGTATGAAAGAATATATCAATTAAGGCTCAAAAGGGGGTGTCAATGGATAAAGTGTTTGGATAGAGAATAAAACGCCTTCGTCATTTCAATTCCAAAATCACAACAAAATACAAAACACATAATTGAAAAGGAGTCATACATAGTATCTTTTGACCACATCTAAATTGATAGCAGTCTCTACGTACTTTCCTTCAATATTTGTTAAATATAATGCCCCATTGGACAACACCCGCGATACTACAAATGGTCCCTGCCAATTTGGCGCAAATTTGCCCTTTGCCTCGGCCCAATACGGTAAGATACGCATCACAACCAAAATGAGCCTATGCTCATTGTAAGTTGTTGGCTCTATCGGACTAATAACATCTATGCCCCTATTTCAAAGCAAAGAAAAATATGTTAGTTTAAATGCGGTGGTTGGTTGTGGCCTTGAACTTTGATGGCGACTGCTTTCCACTCGAGTGCCTTGCATGTTCACCGACTATCCATTTTTACTTCTTCTTTGTTCAAAATCCACCTCTCTTTAGGTATGTATATTGTTCCTTTCTTGACGGATCCCACAAACTTTGATCTCGATTCCTTTGATGACTCCACTTGACAACCTTGGGTGTTTCTTGACTGACTCTTAGAAGATATACCCCCTCTCTGTTCGAACCCCGTACTTCCATTTGTTATATTTTCCCTGAGTTGGCACTTTGCTGACCCTTGTGTCTTGCATGATCCTCATTGCACATGTTGCTCTTGTAGGCTTAAATCACTGGCCTTGTCATTCCCTGACCTGCGCAATCGTCGTGTTGGCTAAATCCCATCTTGTGCAATTGGAAAGCTTGGTGGCAAATTTTGAAATCATTTCTATACTTGTTATGACCTGATTGGCTCGATAAGAAGGAGGGTAAAACAAAGTGTGAAGAATAAAGAGAAAGGAAAATACAATTCCTAACAAGAAACCTACAGACGAATGACCTAACGGATTTTGAATACCGACTCTAGCGACCTTGACATGCACTTTTGGCCTTCTCCGTATAGCAAAGTTGATGTTCAACTCTTGTTGCAAAGTTCTGCTGTGAAACCGGTCTTTAATACTTCATTTCTTTGATCCGATCCTTAGTCGACTTGCAGCGCCCGTAGGGTTTTCGCCAACAAGCCTCTCTTATTTGATCTTTCTTTCTCTCAACTCACCGTGCCCTTGCGGGTTTTCACCGATAAGACTCTCTCATTTTGACTTCTCTCATCTTGGAGTCTCGTGGTGGTTTGACTTCTTCATTCTCCTTTGTTCGGACTGGAGTGTTGCCCCTGATGTGATTGACCTTTGTTCGCTTGACTCGGCATTTCTTGAAGATTGATCGGAAGGTCTTCCTTTGGACTATAATGTAGGCTTTTGGTTGGGATAAAGGCTCAAAATATTTCATCGTAGGATAAAATTACAACTTTTCGGAATCTTTATTCTTTCAACAACCATAACTTCTGCCCCAGTTTTCTTCTTGGGGGATTTTTTTAGATTTTCGGATTTTTCATTTATTGTGACTGAACCTCAGAGAGGCTGCCTACGTACCCTTTCGGGATCAAGTCAGACGTAGTTCGGACCATAAGATCGCTTCCTTGTTGCGATTTGACTTCTCCCGATTTTTTTCTTTGCATTCTTTTCTTTTTTCTTTTCTTTTTATTTTTCTTTTCTTTTTCTTTTCTCTTTTTTTTCTTTTTTTTCTCTTTTTTTTTCTTTTTCTTTTTCTCCTTTCTTTTGTTTCTCCATTTGATTTCCACGCTCAATTCTCAATTTTTGTTGTTGGTTCCGAAAGAGGGATATGAAAGAAAATATAGTATGGCTCAAAGTGGTAGCAATGGACGAAGTATTTAGATAGCCGAACGAAATGCCTTCGTCATCCCAATCTTCAAAACCTACCAAGTACAAACTATCTTTCGACCGATTCACATATTTGCCTTCTATTTTTGACGATTCTCAATGCCATTGGGCAACAATCTCGATACCACGAATGGTTCCTTTAGTCTTGGGGTACTTTTGCCTTTGGCTTTAAACCGATGAAGCATGATGCATTTCCAAGGCATTTCTTTATGTTATGTTTTCCCCTAGTATTCACTTGATTCCGGCTTCACAGTATTCCAATATGTTTTTACTTCTTCCGAGCATCATTACATCTTCCACATTGTTTCATTGACTTTTAAAATCAGACTTAGAATTATGTGCATGTCATGTTGCTAAAATTAGTATGAGAAGAATGGTAAAGTAATTAGAAATGGAATGACTAGAAATGACGGGAAACAAAGAGTTGTATTAAACTTATGGGTTGAAACAACAAGACGAACAACAAAACGAACACACTAGACTAGAATTACAAACCTAGACAGCACTAAACAAAGCAAAGTGGTAAGATAGAAGGGTTTTGACTTTCAAGACAACGTCCGGATTACAACCCTGAAATAACCCGGGTAACAGAAATGACAACAAAATAAGCCACCAAAATTCTACTTTGGATAAACCCCAAATGAAGCATATTTCCAATTACCAAGCACAATATCTTTAGCCACTGCCTTCTGCATCAACCATATGGGTGTCGACTATATCCGGATTTTGTACGACAATGTAGCCTGCATTGATAAGCTCCTGAATTGCTTTTTTTAGCTTCCAACATTTTTCTGTGTCATGCCCCGGGGCGCCCGAGCAATATGCGCACATTTGAGAAAAATCACACCTCTTTGACCGATGATTTGGCATTTTTATCTGAATTGGTTTCAACATGCCCAGTTGCTTCAACTTCTGGAACAAACTGGCATATGATTCTCCCAAAGGGGTGAGAGCCTTTTCTCGTTTCGATAGCCTCTCATTTCTAAAGGCCTGGTTTGGCCTAAAACCTGACCCAAGTGGTTTCCGGTATGCTCGTGGGGAGAAGTAAGGGCCAGGAGAATTACAAGGATATCCATGGGTTCGATATAGAGGACCTTTAGCAAAGACGACCACTGGACCTTGTCGTTGGGGAGGTTCAACCTGCGGCCTCTGTTTGGGGTCCTGATGAGCAACCTCGGAGGGGTAATGCTGGGCAACATGAGCTTTGGGTGGGTGTTTACCGTCGGGAACATTGGATGTGATTGGAGCGCATTCCTGGGAAAAAATAGATGGATACCGAGTGATGGAGCTATTGGGGTGGCTGGAAAGGCTGCGATAGGCAGGTATATTTGGCATCGGGTTAAGTGTAAGGACAGGGTCCATGAAACTAGGTGGTGGCGGGGGTAGTGCTTTTCCATCCATCCACGCCCGATACATTTCAGCCACGTGTTGTCTCAATATTTTGACTTCTTCAACTAACATGTGGTTCCGTTCAACCAGCTGTTGTCGGGTGCCGGTACCAACCCACTCAACCTTGAGATTCTCTGCCATTGTCCTCTAACGTTGTATTATAGGGAAGAGTTATTTTGGAACCACAACCAACCACCTTTCTGAAAATGGACACAACAAAACGAAGCCAGCATGTCAGCATTAAGGTATCCCGCTTATTGATCTCTTTTTTTCTGCTATTTTCTTTTCTTTTTCCCTTTTTGTGGTTTTTTTTTCCTTTTTTTTTAAGTTATGGAAATGGTCGAATCCTATGTGGATTGCCTACGTATCATGACCCCGCATGAATCAGACCGAGCGTAGTTCTTGCAAATTAATGCAAGAAATAAAGAGATGTTTATTTGATTTTTTGATTGATTTTTTTTTGAAGGAAAATTATAGAAGCCGACTCCAACTACAAACTTGTGTAGGAGATTTCTACGAGAATAAGAATATTTTTGGTGTCAATTATGACTATTTCTACAAAATTGGCCACATAATGGCTTGTTTGACAAAATGACTATTTTTGCAAAATTTATTTAAGAAAGATAAACTTGAAATTTTTTTATCCTGTGGCTCATGGGGCATCGTTCGGCATCACCATAAACCAACACAAGACTATTTTTCATAAACTGGCCATGTAATGGCTTATTTAGACAAAGTGGCTCTTTTTGCAAAATTTATTTAAGAAAGATAAACTTGAAATTTTTTTTTTTATCCTGTGGCTCATGGGGCATCGTTCGGCATCACCATAAACCAACACAAGACTATTTTTCATAAATTGGCCATGTAATGGCTTGTTTAGACAAAGTGGCTCTTTTTGCAAAATTTTATTTAAGAAGATGCAAATTCAAAATTTTTATCATGGGGCCTATGGGGCATCGTTCAGCACCGACACAGGCCAATACAAGACTAAGGAAGTTAAAAATGCAAAAATGTGGCTATTTCAGCAAAAACCCGGCCATGTAATGACTTATTTGATAAAGTGGATATTTTTTGAAAAGTTGAGCGATGACTCAAACTTAATTTTGCGGATACGGCCTTTCGACATTTCCGCGAGGGAATATTTCAAGGCTATGCCCGCAAATTATTGAAAATGACTCAAAGTGGCTATTCTTGCAAAAACGGCCTTCCGGCGTCCTTTTGAGGGACATTCGGCTTATTTTAAGAAAGAATAGCATCACCCGACTTATCTATAACAAAATCAAAAATTTGACATTTTTTGGTTATTTTTGCAAAAGGGGTGTGAACCCGGACTTGATTTTGCGGCTATGGCCTTGCAACATTTCCACAAGGAATATTTCAAGGTTGTGCCCGCAAATTATTAAAAATGATTCAAAGTGGCTATTTTTGCAAAAAACAGCCTTCCGGCGTCCTTTCGGAACATTCGGCTATTTTCAAAAACAGCGTCACTTCGATTTTATTGACAAAAGCACACACATTTTTTTTTTGATTTTTTAAAAGGGGTGGTTGGACCCGATGAGGGTTGCCTACGTATCCCACCTAATGGCGAGAATCAAACCTGCGTAGTTCGGTCAAATTACTTGACCAATTATTTCAAAAAATGTTCCACCTATTTTTCAAATTTTCCGGATACCTATTTTCTATAAATCTTATTTTCCTCTCTCTCTTTTTTCTTTTTCAACAATTTTTCTATCCTCGGGATTTCCGCCGGTCCGCATAACAATCAAGGACAATAAAAATGCAACACATAACATGCTCGGTCTTTTCCAATACCGGGTCACCTGTCCTAGACGGACCCAACCCCTGTGTTGAGTCCCCTAAGTCAAATATGATGCAAATAATCGTCCTAGACCTATGTTCAAAATCTTACGGTTTCATAGAGTGCTAGACCGTGTACCCGAGCGGACAACTCGAATCGAGGAGGGGGCTACGTACCGGTGACCCGCGGAGTCAATCGGCTTTGTAACTTATCCGGCCTCTATTTTCTTAATTTAGGGTGACTTTAACAGAAAGGGGAGTCTCAACCAGTAAGCACATCCCCGGAGGTGAAGAGAGAAAGGTTTTCGGCACAATTTTATATACAATCCACGTAATATCAAAGCGATAAAGCACATAGCATATTGTTCAAATCATATAATGAAGTCAAACAATAACGCGAACGGAAATTCTAAAGAGCTCTTAAACCCTGAAACCGAAGTCCGGGGTTGGGTATCCCCAACAGAGTCGCCAGAGCTGTCACACCTCCCATTTTACTACCCCACTTTTAGGGAAAATATAAGCATATAAATACTCTCGGAGGGTATACCCCGACGCTCAAATATCCGAAACGGATAAAATAACGTAAGGGAAGAAGTTTTTCCAATTGAAGGACAATCGGTTCGGGATTTTATTGAGATTAATCAGAGTCGCCACTTGGGAAGATAATGGTGTCCCAAGTCACCGGTTAATCCCGAATCCGAGGAATTTGACTCTTAAAAATGTCTGCGAAGCAAAGATCCGGATAAGGAACTCTGTTAACCCGGGAGAAGGTGTTAGGCATTCCCGAGTTCCGTGGTTTTAGCACGGTCGCTCAATTGTCGTTCCCGACTCTTGTTTGACTTAATCACAGATTTTAACAATATATAGTGCTTTTTACATTAAGTATTATTTTTAGGGAATTTGCGGCATTGCGAAAACACGCCTCG
Source organism: Nicotiana noctiflora (assembly GCA_032618575.1). NCBI lineage: Eukaryota > Viridiplantae > Streptophyta > Magnoliopsida > Solanales > Solanaceae > Nicotiana > Nicotiana noctiflora. The sequence continues at coordinate 126,651 of JASVEL010005823.1, forward strand.
AGTCATACCGCAACCAGTACGCCTATGACTTTCGGTATATTTCAGCTTTGCCGAGATTTGGATTTGAGTCGCACAAAGTGCACACTCATTCAATGGAAGGTATATTAAAATCGTGCCCTAAAGTGGTCTATCGGCTTTTAATTGTTTTGGGTAAGACTATGGAATTAACTAGTAGTCTTCCCGAGTCTAAGTTTTTATAACAATTAATTAAGGGCCCCGTGTGTTTGATTTTCTAACGAGGCTCATCTCACTTTTATTAAAGGCCAATCCTAACACAACTATATTTGCTACTTATTTTGGTTTCACGTTATACAATTCCGTCATGTATTTGAATTGAGTTTAATGATTCGCCTCAGCCAATCTGAGAAGATATCGAGAGATAAGTGCACGTGCCCGTGCATTGCCAGGCCACAAATAACGGCATTCCATGGTGAGACATCAACTGCTTTTCTCTCGAGCTTGATTGAATACTGCCAAAGTATTATTGACATTAGCACATTTGGCTTGTGTGTCAATTGGTGCTGCACTCAGGTTGTCGTTCAAAGAGATGGAATTTTTGCAAATATAATCATTGACCCATCACCTTCTTTAAGTGTTCTCAAAGTAGCAATAGAAGAGAGGACACTGACCCTTTCACAATGGACAGTCCGAATTAGACCAGTTAATAGCTGAAATTCTTACTAGTTTGCTTAATTGGATTTTAGTACCTATAAATTATCCAAACCAGCGGAATTTGTTCCAAAATTATCCTGTTTTAACATAAGCTGTCTGGGAAAATAATCAAAAGCATGCTAGTATTTACAAGTATACTTGAATAAGACAAATGAAACCCGGTTATCATGCAATTATCCTGTTTTGAATTAAAACCTCTAATAGTCTAATTTACACCTAAAACACAAGATTAAACAATATGATTTCCAGACTTCTTTTAACACTAATTACTCAACAGTTCTTCACTATTTGCAATAAATAGTAACGAATTAAGAGTTTCAGTTCTCAAAAGCTCAATTACAAATTGAAATAAAGAATTATCAATTCAAAGAACATTGGTGATGCTTGTCACTTTCATATTCACGATCAATAAAGAGAGATTACATGATGTGTACCTGAAATGGTGAACAAGCCCATTAGATCTAACAACACACAGCAGAAGAGTAGGATTCAGCAACAACAATTTCAACAATAACAGTGAGCAGTAGCAATTAATAAACCCAGGCAGCAACAGTGAACCAACAATTAACCCGGGAGAGGACTTTTAGAATTTCAAGTTGTATCAAAGCCCAATTCTCATTCAAATAGCAGTCTCCTAACAATCAGTGACGAATCTACTATATTTTTTGGGTGTTTGAAGATAATTTGAAGATAAAATAGAAGGAAAACAAATCTGAAATGTTAATTTCAGATCTGGAATTTAACCAATATTTTTGGGATTTTTTTTAGGGTTCATATGGTTCAAAATTCTAAAAGAAAGCCTAAAAATCAGAAGGAACCCCCATTATTAATGCTGAAAATGCCTATTTATAGGCCAAAATCAAAGGAAATCTGAATTTTAATATTTCACTAAAACCCCTTCAATTTTTAACTTGTTGCACAAGTTAGTGCAATTATTCTAGTGAAAGCTACACTAAAAAACCCTTCTAGAATAGTCTACCATGTTCCAATTCATTGTATTACCTATTGTGCCCTCACTTGTTAAGGACAACTACTAATTCTACCCTTTTTATTCCCAAGCTGCCCTTAATGCTCTATATTTATAACAACTTTACCATTTCTTATTCCAATTGCACCCTTTTCCTATTAATCCTATTACAAGTTTACCAATTCTTTTTCCCAATTTACCCCTACTTCTTAAGGCTAATTACTTTCCTTATTTCTGTATTTTACTCCTATTTTAACCCATTTCAGATTTGTATTTATCAAATAGACACGATTAAGTGACTATTGCTCAATTAACCAATTGACCCTATTAACTACTTTAAATCCAACTTAATTCAATTAATTAAAAATCACATTTCTCCTATAGCAAACCCTAAGCAATCTTACAAATACAGCCACTTATGATTAATTATCCGATTAACAAGACTCGGGGTAACTATTGATAGATGGTGAGTCTTATTACTCGAGCTAACTAGTCGCAATTGATTCTATTCAGTAAAACACCTTAGGTTGCTATGAATTGTGTGATTTCAACTATCGACTTAATCTGAACCTAAAAATTGTCTAAGGGCGAATTCACTAATTGAACATAAATCCCTAATTCTAACAGCTATAACCAATACGTCCTAGGTGTTAATCAATTCCACAATCACAATTAAACTACCGAGCAAATTCTGACACTTATCAATTAATCAACAGGATCAAAATACTGTTAAAAAAACAAATTAATCAAGCAATTCCCATTATACTATTATTACTAAAATTGTTAACCAAATTAACTAAATCTGAAAATTAGAAAGATGGCTATTCCCGAAATCTAAAAAAAAATCTAAAAATCAATTAGCAACTTAACATAAATCACAAATCAATCAAACGGAAAATCAGAATTCAATGGCTCAATAGAAATCAGAAAGTAACTAATTCCATGAAATGAAAGAATCTAAAAAAAATAACAGAAACGAGAAATTAACAATGCTAATCAGAAACTAACAGAAGTCTTTAACAGAGAATCTAAAAGTCTAAAAACTAATCATGAATCAAAAACAGAGAATAACAAGGAACAAATTCATATTAACTCAAACACATTCTTATCTATTCAAACCGTAAAAGAGAGAGTCGAGGAACAAAAATAGAATTAACTTAAAAAAGAAAGAACACTTAGCTTTTTTTTTTGCCGATTTTTCTTTTCTGTTTTTCTCTTTTGTTTTTCTGCTTTTCTTCCGTTTTTTCCTTCATTTTTTGATTATTCACTTGCTTCTTCATTTGTTCTTGCATTTTTTCTTGAATTCGAGCCCTTTCTTGACAATCCGACGACTATTGAGTTATTCTTGTATTTCCGGCAGCCTTTGGAACTTATTAATCTTGTCATGGCATGAGGGAGTTTAAAAGAACGGTGGGGTGTGATTTTGGGTGGTTTTGAGTGGCGGCGCCGCCATGGAGAGGAGTGGCGGCGCGGGAGATTTGAGGTGTTTGGATGGTGTTTGAAGGAGATGGGTAGTAGAGTTAGGACGAGGAGAGTGAGGGGAGTATTTTGGCGTTGGTTTTGGCCGGAATGGTGGCCGGCCGCCGCCGTGGGTGACGGAACCTTAGGCGGCGCGACATGGTTATGAAGGAGAAGAAGGGAGACGGCTGGTGTATTTGAGAGAAGACAGACGAGAATTTCAAGTGTTTTAAGGTTATTGTCTGTTTGATATACTTAGGTTGTAATGAAGCTTTTGAGCCGTTGGATCTAAAGAGAGCGGACGGTTGAGATTGACTCTTAGATAAAAGAAAGGGGGGGCCGGTCTGGGTAGGGCAACTGGGTTGGGCGGCTGGGCATTGGGCTGGTCGGCTGGGGCATTGGGCTGGCCGGCTGGGGCATTGGGCTGGCCGATAGTTTCGAGCCCAATTTCTTTTGTTCATGTATTTTCCTTGTTAATCTAAACTTATATTTTTTTTTTTGTATTTTATTCTTTTTGTATTTTTTTTTGTATTTTGTATTTATTCTACTTTGTAATTATTTGAAACTTATTAAAAATTAAACTAATTACCTCTTTTTGACAATTTTTTAATTTAAAAGCTAACTAATTTTTGATTTTTTCTCTAATTTGTTAGAAAAAAGAATTAATTTCCTAAAGATGCAAATTTTTGTATTTTCATTTATCTCACGCAAATAACATGCAAACAACTAACACAAAATTCACACAAAATTTAAAAAATAAGGAAAAATCATTTATTTTGAATTTTATAGGAATAACTCATGTGTAGGGTAAAAATCACGTGCTCACAACAAGTAGTAATTACACTGATAAACGAGACCTGATAGCAATACAGGTTAAATAGTTAGCCTAGTTCATGATTATAATGGTGCACGCACACACGGTCGTCACCTAGCATGTGCATCACTGTGAGCACGTGATTTTTGCCTTACTTGAGAAGTACTCCCAGAAAATTCGAAAATAAAAATAGTTTCGTGTTGGGCATGATTTTTGTGATTTTGTGTTATTTTATCTTTTTGTGTGCACGTTTATTTATTTAAATTAAAAATACAAAAAATATATGCTAGGTTTTGCATTTTTAGTGTTTGATATCGAAGTCATGTGATTTACATTTTTTAGGTGATATGTAATTATGTACGTTAATTGTAGTAAAAAATAGCGGTGTTATAGGTTAGTATATATACATATGTGTGTATATATATATATATGTATATATACATATATATATATATATATATATACACATACACATATAGTACATCATGAAGATCCGATCTGGGCCAAAACTTAGTCTAAAAACCAGGCCCAAACGAATTTCCTCTAATCCAGCCCAAATACCCGTCCAAGCTTCAGCCTGTGTAGATCTGGACCGTTGGAGTTTATTATCCAACGGCCCAGATTAATCCTTTAATTCCAATATACACTCGGACTATGACTTAACCAAACGACACCGTTTGGTTTAAGTGAGGGGATCCTGATCGTTGATCGTAAATGATCCAACGATCAGGATTCAATCTCATATCTCGTATATAAGGCTCATTCCATACCCCGCCCCCCAAGCCAGACCCCCCCTCTCCCTTCATCTCCCTCAGAAGCTCTCAAAGACCCAGCGTAACGCCGCCCTCCTCCGCCGTGCCCCGCCTGCCGGAAATCGCCTCACGGCGGTTCCGGTAGGCCAATGGCCACCAAACCAATGCCAAAATCTTCCCCTCACCTCACCCGTTACGAACCCAGCCTCCGCTAACCTCGAATCACTCCGGAGCTCCTCGAATCTTCATTTGAAGATTCGAGTCAAACTCGAACCAATGCCAAATCACCCCAAACTCACCCCAAACCCTCACATGGCCTCCCTCGTACCCCCGCCGGCTTTCGTTTGCTTCGAATCTAACCAGAAATACAAAAGCCCCAAATCCGAGCCCAAGAACCCTAGTTTTTGAAGAAACCCAATTCGAGCCGGGTTAGCCGTAATTGAAGTCCAAGAGACTTTAGTCTAGGTGTTCTCAATCGAGAACATCTCGATTAAAGCCCGTTTGGCTTCAATAATTCCAAATCTTAGTTCGAAGCTTGGGTCGGCAGATTTCTTACGAGGTATTCATTTCTTCTTTGGTCGATTTAATTCGATTGTGTGAATATGTGTGTTTGTTTTATTCATGTTTCAGTTCTCATCTATCATGCTTTTAATTTCTCATATCAGTTGATCTGTTCTCCTCCTTTGAGGCCTTTTATTTGGCCAATTCCCTCTGTTTTCAGTAGTTAAAATGAATCATAGGTTCAATGTGATTAAGGTCGTCAAGCAATTAATTCATATTTGATTAGTTCCTTGATCCCTGCCTGAAATATTAGGAATCAAACTGTAGGTCGATCATTTGTTGTCGATTATGTGTGTTGTCATCGACTAATCAATGTGGTCGATTAGCTTCGTAGGTCTTGTGCATTAGCATTTTTATGGCAGAAACTGATTACACACACAGAATCACTGTTGGATTGTGCTTGTTTGTGATTAAGTGATGATTGGTTATAGTTGATTGGTATCGATGCTGGATTCTGAGTTAATGAGGGTGTTTGGATATAGTGTGTGATTGATGTAGGTTTGAATGGTGTAATTGAAAGAGGTAAGGCATCCAGACTGCTGGTGGAACCTGCTGTACAGCAGAGTGCACCACCAGCTGTCTCTTGTTATTAATTAACTAAAGCCCATGCTTAAGCACAACTTAGTGGCTGAAACAGAGGCATTAAGACTGACAGAGCATGGTCTGGCAGAGATAGGAGTGGGCAGGGTAATAGTTAATTGATAGTAGGCCTTCAGGAGGGGTTGGGGGTTTCTTGCTATAAAGGTAGCATCAAACTAAAACAGAACTAGACAGTCATAACTGGAGTACCTGGAGAGCAAAAACACAGTCATAACTGGAGAGTATTTAGAGAAATATAAGCAGCAAAGATCCATTCTTGAAAACCATAAAAGAGATAGATAGAAAGAGCTGAGAGAGGCTACTGTTTCATTGGTTTCTTTAGGTTACTGTTTCGTGTGTTGTGGTTGTGTCTTGCTGTTGGTGGCAGTGCTCGTTTGGTTGCTGTTGGTCACGTGTATTGAGTGTTTGTGGCTGTTGGTTGATTATTATTGAGGCTGGTCCAGATTTGTTGCTGTGTTGGATTGTTGCTGTTGTGTTTGAGTTGTTGTTACTTGGTTTATTGGTTGCTGTTGGTCAGTTTGTTGTTACTGCTGATCCAGTGTTGTGGCTCTTGGCATATTGTGGCAGCAACTAACTGTTTGTTCTTGTGTTGTTGTTGTCACTGTGCTACTGCCATTGGTAACTGCCACTGGACTGTTGAGTCAGCTCGTATTGTTACCTTGGCTTGAGTTTTGAATTGTTGTTGTTTGGTTTTGGTTGAGTCTACTGGTTTTCTTTACCAAGTGTCTACCGGTTGGTTGTTGTTGTGACACTTGTTGCTGTTGGCCTGCTGTTTACCTTGCATCACCAACTCCACTGATCTCTAGTCTCTTGCTTGTTGATTTCCAGGTACACTACCCTTGTAACCTCAAGTGATTTGGCTATGAAATGAAGCTGTTCTGATATACTTACTCTACTGAACCTGCACTTTCGCATTAGATGTGTTGCTGGACTGTTTTTTTTTTCTATAGACTTTCGGATTGTTTCAGATATTAGTTGTTACATGTAATTGAAATATTTGGTAATGGTCGGTTAATGGTAGAAGCTTTGTGCTATTGCCTAATTAGATAATAAATTCTGGTTGGTCAATGTTAGTGCTTATAGAGTTAGTTTAGTCTCGGCTTACGCCTTCGAAGTTGATTATGGGGTTACACTTAGGAATGAATTCACAAAGCTAATGATCCTATCTCGATTTCATATATAATACATTCAATACATGGTTTTATTTAGTGTAGATAAACTGCAAAAGCCAAGAGCCATGATATGTTACAGCAAAAGGTAGAAGCGGAAAATGTCATTAATACTTAGGCACATTCACTTTCAGCAAAGAATTCGTTGATTACTAATTAGGATTCGTAATTGTCTACTCACTCAACTGAATGACATAGTTAAATGAAAGGAGTCGGGGGTGCATTTCATGTGACCCGACCCCAATTTCGGGCAAGAGTAAACAAAGCGTGTCAGGAACCACAAGCGCATTTCATGTGGTGTGGTTCGTAGCAAGTTTTAAATAATTTGGAATCAACTCCTAAGTAAAATACGGTGGGATGTAGTTCGGTTTAGATTTGAATCAAAGGTGCGCCTCGCCCAACAGTCACACTAATCGCATAGCCTTCATAAATGTACATATAAAATACTTAGGTTTTGAGATGCGTTGTTCCTTAACGAATATCACGCCCTTCTCAACAGTGTAAATAAGTAGTCGATCCGGGCGCATATTTTGGTTCTACCTTCTTAAATACGGGTGTGCATTTCATGCGACCCAAATCCAAACCCCGAAATGTTGAACAAGAATATGTCGAGGATCCGGGTGCATTTCATGTGACGTGATTCGAAGGCATATTTTCAAGCAACTTTCTCTTTCGTAAATCATAACCAATAATAAAAGCGGTAAAGGGATATTAACTTGCACTAAGTACATAATTGTAAAAAGCAGATAGATAAGCCAAACACGACAGTTGAGCCGACCGTGCTAGAACCACGGAATTCGGGAATGCCTAATACCTTCTCCCGGGTTAATAGAATTCATTATCCAGATTTCCGGTTCGCGGACCGTTAAATAGAGTCATTCTTTTCCTCGATTCGGGATTTAACCGGTGACTTGGGACACCATAAATCTCCCAAGTGGCGACTCTGAAATAATTAAAATAAATCCCATCTCGATTGTCCTTTAATTGGAAAAACTCTTTGCATCCTCGCGGGTGCGTAAAAAGAGGTGTGACAGCTCTGGCGACTCTGCTGGGGATTTGTTTGAATTTGAGCTCGGAATAACTGTTGTATTTGGCATATTTTATTATCTGATTCTTTTACATGTTGGCATCAATGTGCAAAATGTTGTTTTTACTGCTTTGATATTTTGTGAACTGTACATATAAATTGTGCCGGAACCAATCTCCTCTCCGAGTCTTCTAAATCATGAAGAAGGGTGCACTTCGTGTGACTTCTTTTCTCTATAGTGTCTAATTCCCATTTTAGAACGAGGTTTGGATAAGTTGCAAAACCGGTGAAGCTTCTGTATTCCCGGGTTGCTGCCTCCTCCTCGGCTCGAGCTGTCCGCTCGGGTAAGCCAAGTCTAGAACAGATAAACCCGGGTTTTTAAACCTAGAATAACAAAGCTTCATGCCGGATCCCTAGTAGGAAACGTTTATTTGCATCATGTCGCATTTGGCTTAGGGGACTCAACACAGGGGTTGGGTCCGTCTAGGACAGGTGACCTGAAATGAACAGACTATCCTGCTGCATCCTGTTTGTCTTGCGCATTTATCTGTTATAGACTTGCATGCCGACCGGCTTTAGAGATTAAAAAAAAAAAAAAAAAAGAAAAAAATGGGTTTTGTTCTTAAGATAGAAATAGCTTACTTGTCTTCCTTTAGTAAAATGAATAGATAAATAATGTCGTTTGTTTCGTCAAAACCGAACTACGTGGGTTTGATTCTCATTGGATGTGAGATACGTAGGCAACCTCCACCAGGTCCAACTTCACCTTTTGAAAAATGGCCGAAAAATCAAAACTAACTTTTGTACTAAATAAGTCGGTGACGCTGTTTTTAAAAATAGCCGAATGTTCCCGAAAGGGACGCCGGAAGGCTAATTTCGTATAAACGGCCACCTTTGGGTCAATTTTGATTTCGATCAATTCACCCCACAGCCTTAAAAGCCTTCGTCCCCGAGACGTTGAAAGGCCGTGATGGAAAACTGATTTTTTTATTTCTAGCAAAACAAAGTTGTTTTTCTTATTTAAATCACCTTAATAAATGTGCAGGATGAGCACGAATCGGAATAAATCATTTTCAATCTTTAGTGAGGTCCCTCAGCAGCTCCGTATATGGTGGAACGATTTGGAAGACAGTAGCAAAAAGGTTGTAGGGAGAATTTTGGGAGGTTTGGTTGATCTGTTGAATATCGAGCCAAGGGAAGACATCATCAAGGCACTGGTATCTTTCTGGGATCCGACCCGCAATGTGTTCCGTTTCGTTGACTTTGAACTGACGCCCACATTAGAGGAAATTGCGGGCTATGCAGGCTTAAATGGGAAATTAAGAGGACAATACCTGCTCTCACCAAGACCGGTATCTCCACATGGGTTTCTGGATTTGCTGAGCATTAGTCGGAAGGTGAAAAATGATGATCTGCTGAAAGGGTGTTGCGATCTCCAATTCTTATATCAACGGTACGGCACTCCTCGGGGTTTTGAAGAGTCAAACCTTGGACCGACTCACGCAGGGAATAGAACCAAGTGGGAGGCCAGACGAATTCTAGCATTCATAACGACATTCTTGGGGATTGTGATTTGTCCGCGCGAAGATAAGAAAATAGAGATAAGTCTGGTAGGAATAGCCGATGTTGCAATCAAAAAGGCTACCAGCACGGTGGTCCCTTTGGTTTTGTCCGAAATCTATCGAGCCTTGACCGTATGCCGAGAAGGGGGCAATTTCTTCCAAGGTTGCAATCTGTTACTCCAATTATGGATGCAAGAACACCTCCATCACCGAACACAATACATGAACCATGGGTTGACCGGAAAAACTGTATCAGGGGTTTTGAAGAACGGATGATGGGTGCTGTGTTCCCTGAAGGCGTCGAGGCATGGCTTGCACGACTGAGCTCAATAGAAGCCGATCAGATTGAATGGGCATTCGGGTGGTTACCCGATACTGAAGTAATATATATGGCAGCCGAGGAGTGTTATATCCTTCTGATGGGGATCCGCGGTGTCCAACCATATGTCCCTCACCGTGTATTACGTCAACTAGGAAGGTTTCAGGTTATTCCTACCGATCAAGACCTGAGGAAATACGCCATTGAGTTGAGCCCGGGAGTTGTATTCCCCGAAGAGAAGGTTAGAAGGCTGTGGCACGAATGTCGGTTCCTTGAGCCTAAAACCATGGTCCGGGAACTAGCTAAGGGAGAGGTGGACCCAAAGTACAACGTGTGGTTCGGGAAGAGATTTCAGATTCGTCGGAAATGTTCTAAAAGAGCCCATATCCAACAATTCACGGAAGATTCACGGGAACAATGGGATTGGTTAGCAAAGGAGGAGGGGTACAGGACGAAGATTGGCAGGATAGAACAGCAGGTCCGGGACCTCCAATTCGAGAAGAACATGCAAGCTGCCACCGACGAAGGAGACAAAAAGAAGTTGGCACAAGAAAATGACTTCTTGAGAGCTCAAATCCAGCAAATGAAAAGAGATGCCGACAGACAGTTGAGGAGTCGGGCCGACGAAAAATTGATAAAGGGTCTGAAAAGCCAAGTCACCGATATCCAAAGAGAATTGGACGAGTCAAAAGCCCAGACAGCGAGGATCCGGGCTAGCTGGAGAAAGGAGGCACATCAACATGCACTTCACCTAAAACGGGTGGAAGAAGATTGTGAGCACGTGATCATCACCAGTTTAAGGGAAGCAAATGTTGTCCTCAGAGAGCGGGTTTTTAAGCAAGCCCAAGATGCCAGAACGGACCTCGACCGTTGCCACAATTTGATGGCCCGACTGCAAGGACAAGTGGATAGGCTCCTAGATCAAGTCACCAACAATGCTCGAAGATTGGGGACGAAGAACCAGCAAATAGAGCGGCTACTCGGAGAAAGGGACATGATCAAGGACAGAATTGGAGAAATCGGGCACTATGTCACCATGAAGTGCCTAGCTTGTGAACGAATGCCCCGCGCCGACCTTTTCGCTTCGGTTATGGGTTATGTTCATCGGATCATGGAAGAGTTGAGGGAACTACACAAGGACCTCACACCAAGGCCCGCGGCAAGGCCGAATGATGCCTCGCGGGCCCCCGGGGATTTTAGGGCATTAGATTTTTGATTGAAAATGTATTTTGAAATGTTGAGTCAAGCTAGTTGGCATTTTTATCTTTACTTTCCCAAGTCAAGCATTTTCTTTTGTTTTGTTGATTGTTGTAAGCCATGTTTTGTAACTTTAAGTTTTCATTTGATATAAAAGTTACTGAATTTTGCCACAATCTTGTTGCCAGAACTACGCTCGGTCTGATTCACGCGGGGTCGTGATACGTAGGCAATCCACATAAGATTCGACCACCACTAAAAAGAAAGGAAAAGAATCCAAAGGTTAAATAACAATAGGACTTGCAAAGATAGTAGAAAAAGAAAAAAAAAGAAAAAGAAAAAGAAAAAGGGCCGGAATGACGCATGTTAAGAGTACACGTAGAAAGGGTTATTTGGTTAGGTGCATTGCATCCAACGTGCTATAACATATCTGTCAAACTCGGTGAACTAACAAGTTTGTTGCGTATTCCAGAAAGTTTAGCAGTTGGTTTGACAGAATATCCTGGCCAGCCATCCCTACCGTACTAGATCCAAAGGACCAGTTACAGTAAGCATGTCGAGTTCCGGCAAGAGTCTCGAGGAAGAAAAATCCGAGCTACAAATCATGAAAGAAGAGGTAGACCGGTTAAAACAACGGATAACAGAGATGCACCTGGCCTGGGCCAGGGAACAGTCTTCACCAAACCGCCCTACTCTCGCCTCAGCTCCGGAACATCCGCCCATCGATCCTTCAACAAGCGCCCCGAGCTATCCATACTTTCAGGGGGAAAACCCATATGCCACCCACATTCCACCAGCCAAACCAAATCCTCCTCCAGTCACCCCTATTTTTGTGGCACCTCCACCTGCTCCTCTGCAAAGGCCGGCCAGCGAGCCATATGTTCGGATCCATGACAACTCTTACTATCCTCCAGAGCCTACTTTCAGGGCTCCTGAACCACAATCACATACACCTCACTCTGGGATAATCCGGCAGAACCGGAAAAACACTTCCAAAGTTCGGAACACGAGGAAGTTGTCAGAAAAGTTAAAAGCCTGGAGCAGTCCTTCAGGAACATGCACGGTTTGGGCAACCAGGTCAGCGTCGCCTATAAAGATCTATGTCCATTTCCGGACGTCCAGTTGCCAACAGGGTTCAAAATGCCCAAATTCGACCTATACGAGGGGCATGGCGACCCGGTAGCCCACCTCCGAGGGTTCTGCAGTAAAATGAGAGGGGCCGGAGGACGGGACGAGCTTCTGATAGCTTACTTCGGCCAGAGTCTGGGAGGATCTGCGCTGGAGTGGTACACTAGACAGGATCCCAGTAGATGGTTTACGTGGGATGATTTGGCTCAAGCTTTTATCGGCCAGTTCCAATACAATCTTGAGATAATCCCTGACCGCCTATCATTGCTAAAATTAGAGAAGAAGCCTGCTGAAAGCTTCAGGGAATTTGGTTTCCGATGGAGGGAACAGGCGGCCAGGGTAGATCCGCCGATGAGAGAGAGCGAGATGGTGGACTACTTCTTGCAGACATTAGAGCCCACCTACTTCGGACATCTGGTAACGTCCGTAGGCAAATCATTCACCGAGGTGATAAAAATGGGGGGTATGATCGAGGAAGGTTTGAAGGCCAACAAGATCATGAGTTACTCAACACTGAAAGCCACCACTCAGGCTATCCAAAGTGGTACTGGAGGAGTACCTGGGGAAAAAGAGGAGAGAGGAAGTTGCGGCCGTCGAGTCCGGGGCATGGTTCAGAAATAGAGGCCCCGCACCCCAATATAGCCCACCCCAACCTCACCACCAAAATTACTCCCACAACCCATATAGCCACCCGCAACATTACTATCCCGCACCTGATCCCCATTTTACTGTCCACCATGCACAGTCCTATTCTGCACCTCCCGTTCATGCACCGTGGCGTGCACCAAACCCCCAGAACAATCATCCACCCCCGAGAGCTTACAGAAACCCCTCGGGCGCGAGTTTCCGTCCGAACCAGGCATTCAGGGGCGACAGGGCGCCGAGGCCAAAGACTTTCACTCCCTTAGGAGAGTCTTACACTAGTCTGTTCCACCGGTTAAAGCAGGTAGGGTTGCTGAATCCGGTTGAAGCTAAGCTACCAAATCCTCTTCCAAAGAACCTAGACCATTCAGTAAATTGTGCCTACTGCTCAGGATGTCCGGGACATGATACGGAAAAGTGTTGGAGGTTGAAGACGGCCATCCAGGAGCTCATCGACACTCGCAGGATTGAGGTCCAGACTCCAACAGAGCCCAACATCAACCAAAACCCGCTTCCAACTCATCATGAGACCAATATGATCGAGTTGGTACGGGCGGAGGAAGGAAAGGAGAAAGCCTCTCAGACTGTAATGATGATTAAGTCTAGCGGGGCGGGAACGAGAAAAGGGCCAAGCTTTGATGAGTCGCCCAGTTGCAAGAAGGACATACCAGGAGAGTCGGAAGCAGGAAAGGAAAGTGTGAACGAAGTACCGGTGAAGCCGGCCAAGATAGTTGTACCAGGGGCAGCAATCAAGCCCATCTTGACAGTAGCAGGCGTTCGAATGGATCCTTTCATCATCCGGCCGGCAACACAGTTGCCAGTAACTGATAGCCGGGCTGTCCCATGGAATTATGCTCGGATTACAACGACCTACAGAGGAAAGGAGGTGAAAGAGGAAGTTTGTGAAGCCCAGGGGTTGACCCGCTCGGGGAGATGTTTTGCCCCTGCGGAATTGAGGAAGACCACTCCGGCAGTATTGAAAAAGCCGGTCACTGATGAAGAGGCGGAAGAATTCTTGAAAAAGATGAAGCTGCATGACTACTCTGTCTTAGAGCAGTTGAAGAAGACTCCGGCGCAAATATCATTGCTATCCTTGCTGATACATTCTGAAGAACATCGGCAAGCATTGATGAAAGTCCTGAATGAGGCACATGTACCGGATAAAATCTCGGTGAGCCATTTGGAGAAGATCACCAATAGGATCTTCGAAGCAAATCGGATCACCTTCACCGATGACGAGTTGCCTGAGGAAGGCACTGAGCACAACAGGGCCTTATATCTTACGGTGAAGTGTGAAGAGGCGGTGGTTACCAAAGTCCTTGTCGATAATGGGTCCAGTGCTAACATTTGTCCTCTTTCTACACTGGGCAAATTAAAAGTAGACATCGGCAGGGTACGCAAGAACAGCGTATGTGTTCGAGGGTTTGACGGAGGAGGCAAAGCGTCGGTCGGTGACATAGTGTTGATCTTGACGATTGGGCCAGTGGAGTTCACCATGGAATTCCAGGTGCTGGATATGGTGGTGTCATATAACCTCCTGATAGGGCGACCATGGATCCATGCCGCAAGAGCAGTTCCATCCAGCTTACACCAACTCGTTAAGTTCGAGTGGGATCAACAGGAGATCGTCGTCCATGGAGAGAACGATCCACAATCAGGCACCATCATTCCCTTTGTTGAAACAGAAGAAGATGTTGGGCCGTGGGTATATCAGGTCTGCGATGTGGTGTCCGCCCACCGAGTTCCAGAAGGGGAATGCATTCCCGATGACAGGACAATTACTGCAGATGTCATGGTGGCTCATGAAATGTTGCGACATGGTTTCATACCCGGTAAAGGTCTAGGTGCATCTCCGCAAGGAATCATACAACCGGTATCGGTGGTCGAAAACTTGGGAACCTTCGGCTTGGGATTCCAGCCAGCCTCAGAGGACATCCGGCGAGCAAAAAAGAGTAAGCAGAAGACATGGGTGCTCCTGAAGCCTGTTCCACGCCTTTCCCAATCTTTTGTCAGGTCCAGAGCAAGAGGACATCCAACGACAAAGATTCCCGGTCCTACGATCAGGCCAGACGAAGAGTTCTTCAGGAAGTTCGAGGACCTATTCACAGATGTATGTATGCTCGAGGACGGTGAAGGATCTAGTCACGCCGAGATACAGTTTGTGGGACCAAAGGCAAAACTGAATAACTGGAAGGCTACTCCTCTCCCTGTCCGGAAGGAGTCTTGGTAGTTTGTCTTGGATTGTTTTTCTTTCGAAATGTTGTGTTGGGGGTTTGTCCCCGGAGTAAAATCCCGTTGTTTTGTTCATTTCTGATTTAAGTTTGCAGTTTGTTTTCCCTTTGTACAATTCCCATCAATGAAATTTGGTTCCTTCGTGTCTAATTTTGTTTATCTTTTTTTCTTCTTTTTACTTTTCTGAACAGCCTTCTTGCAACTGATCTTAATGATATGGCGTGCTTAAAGATTAATCAACCCAGTCTAGAAAGTCAATCGGGTTTGGAAATAATAACGCATGAAATAAGAAGTGACGAGAGTGAGTCAGAGTACGGCGATGATGAAGCCGTGGAAGAAATCGGTGAAGAATTAAGTCACTTCGAGGAAAAGCCCAAACCGAATTTAAATGATACCGAGGCCGTTAATCTAGGGAATGCGGATGACGTCAAAGAAACCCGGATAAGTGTCCATATTGAACCCAATCTGAGAGAAGAACTGATCAAAACACTCATGGAGTTTAAAGACATTTTTGCATGGTCGTACGACGACATGCCAGGACTCAGCACTGATCTAGTGGTTCATAGATTACCCACTGATCCGGCATATCCTCCCGTCAAGCAAAAACTGCGGAAATTCAAGACGGAGATGAGTGTAAAGATCAAGGAGGAAGTAACCAAGCAGTTGCAGGCGAAAGTCATTCGTGTCACTCGATACCTTGAATGGTTGGCTAACGTAGTACCGGTGCCAAAGAAAGACGGAAAGATCAGAGTATGCGTGGACTATCGCAATCTCAACAAGGCAAGCCCTAAGGATAATTTCCCGCTTCCCAATATCCATATCCTGATTGATAATTGCGCCGGACGCGAAATTGGATCCTTTGTGGATTGTTATGCGGGATATCATCAGATTTTGATAGATGAAGAGGACGCAGAAAAGACGGCTTTTATCACACCGTGGGGGACTTATTGCTACCGAGTGATGCCGTTTGGTTTGAAGAATGCAGGAGCAACATATATGAGGGCGATGACTACGGTATTCCATGACATGATACACAAGGAAATTGAGGTGTACGTGGATGATGTGATCATAAAATCTAGGCGTCAAGAAGACCATGTTGCTGACCTCGGGAAGTTCTTTCAAAGACTCCGAAGGTACGACATCAAGCTTAATCCGGCCAAATACGCATTCGGAGTTCCATCAGGAAAGCTGCTAGGATTCATCGTCAACCGACGGGGCATTGAGTTGGACCCATCCAAAATCAAGTCCATTCAGGAGTTACCCCCGCCGAAGAATAAAACAGAGGTAATGAGTCTGTTGGGAAGGTTGAATTACATCAGTAGGTTTATTGCCCAACTCACGGCAACTTGTGAACCCATATTCCGTCTATTGAAAAAAGACGCGGCGATAGAATGGACGGCAGAATGTCAGGAAGCGTTTGACCGGATCAAAGGGTATCTGTCAAATCCACCCGTACTAGTGCCGCCTGAGCCAGGTAGACCCCTGATTCTTTATCCGACGGTCTTGGAGAATTCGTTTGGCTGCGTACTGGGGCAGCATGATCTTACTGGCAGGAAGGAACGGGCCATTTACTACCTCAGTAAGAAATTTACAATCCACGAGGTCAAGTACACTCATCTAGAAAAGACATGTTGCGCCATGACTTGGGTAGCCCAAAAGCTGAAGCACTATTTGTCTTCTTACACCACTTACCTCATTTCGCGTCTGGATCCGTTGAAGTATATTTTCCAGAAACCTATGCCTACGGGGAGGTTAGCAAAATGGCAAATATTACTTACGGAGTTCGACATCATATATGTGACAAGGACGGCTATGAAAGCTCAAGCCCTGGCCGATCACTTAGCTGAAAATCCCGTTGATGACGAATACGAACCTTTGAGGACGTATTTTCCAGACGAAGAGGTATTGCAAATTGAGGGGTTAGAACTAACCAAGGATCCAGGGTGGAAGCTCTTCTTCGACGGAGCGGCGAACGCAAAAGGAGTCGGAGTAGGGGCTGTGCTTATATCTGAAACAGGACATCATTATCCTGTTACTGCTCAACTGCGTTTTCACTGTACCAATAATATGGCTGAGTACGAGGCATGTATCTTGGGGTTGCGATTAGCGGTGGACATGGATGTACGGGACGTCTTGGTCTTGGGGGACTCGGACCTTCTGGTACATCAGATTCAGGGAGAATGGGAAACCAGAGATTTAAAGCTTATCCCGTATCGTCGGTGCTTGCATGATCTGACCAAGCGCTTTCGATCAGTAGAATTCAGACACATCCCAAGGATGCATAATGAGGTTGCCGACGCTCTAGCTACTTTAGCGTCAATGCTACATCACCCGGACAAGGTTCGTGTCGATCCATTACACATCCATGTCCGGAATCAACATGCTTATTGTAACGTGATAGAGGAAGAGGTGGATGGTGAGCCGTGGTTTCATGATGTCAAGGAATACCTCAGGTTAGGAGTATACCCGGAGCAAGCAACCGGAGATCAAAAGCGAGCTATTCGGCGGTTGGCGAACGGATTTTTCCTTAGTGGAGGGGTGCTGTACAAAAGAACCCCAGATTTGGGATTGTTGAGATGTATAGATGCAAGTCAAGCCACAACAGTGATGACGGATATACACTCGGGAGTTTGCGGACCACACATGAGCGGATACGTATTGGCAAAGAAGATCCTTCGAGCAGGATATTATTGGCTCACTATGGAGCGGGATTGTATAAGTTTCGTGCGAAGATGCCATCGGTGTCAGATACACGGAGATTTGATTCATTCTCCGCCGACTGAATTGCATACAATGTCAGCACCATGGCCGTTTGTCGCATGGGGTATGGATGTTATTGGACCTATTGAGCCTGCGGCTTCCAATGGTCACAGGTTCATTCTGGTAACGATTGATTATTTTACCAAGTGGGTGGAGGCCAAAACATTCAAATCAGTGACCAAGAAGGCGGTGGTGGACTTCGTACACTCCCACATCATTTGTAGGTTTGGAATTCCAAAGATGATCATTACAGATAACGGTGCAAATCTTAACAGTGGATTGATGAAAGAGGTATGTCAACGGTTCAAGATTACACACCGAAATTCCACACCGTATCGCCCAAAAGCAAACGGTGCGGTCGAGGCAGAGCAAACAAGAACATAAAGAAGATATTGAGGAAGATGATAGAAGGGTCTAGGCAGTGGCATGAAAAGTTACCATTTGCGTTGTTGGGTTATCGCACTACCGTCCGGACTTCGGTAGGTGCAACTCCTTACTTGTTGGTATACGGGACTGAAGCAGTAATACCCGCAGAAGTTGAGATTCCGTCCCTCCGAATTGTCGCTGAAGCCGAGATTGATGACGACGAGTGGGTCAAAACCCGATTAGAGCAATTGAGCTTGATCGATGAAAAGAGATTGACAGCAGTATGTCACGGCCAATTGTATCAAAAGAGAATGGCGAGAGCATATAACAAGAAGGTACGTCCCAGGAGATTTGAAGTGGGACAACATGTGCTGAAGAGAGTTCTACCACATCAGGCCGAGGCGAAAGGCAAGTTCGCTCCAAATTGGCGGGGACCATTTGTGGTGACTAGAGTATTATCCAACGGCGCTCTATGTTTGACTGATGTCGAGGGAAGATGCACCGATATGGCTATCAATTCTGATGCGGTTAAGAGATATTATGTGTAATTCTTTAATGCATTTGTCAACGTTTGGTTTCGTTTGTGTGTATTTGGCATTTTTCGGAGAATGAAATGACAGAGGCAATTTTTCTACTACCCAAACACTTTAACCTTTGTTTCCCCATTTGAGCCTTAATTATTCTTTCATATACCCTCTTTCGGAATCATCGAGGAAGATGTGTAACAGAATAGAAAAGAAACAAAGAAGTAATACAAGAAAAAGTGAACTACGTTCGACCTGATTCCTCAAGAAGGATACGTAGGCGCCACACGGCTCGGTCATAATAAAATAAAAATCAAAAATCCCCCAAGCAACAAAACTGGGGCAGAAGTCATTGTTTCGTTTGAAAGATAGTGTGGATTTCGAAAGTCGTAATAAGCTAACCGTTGAGGCTAAACCCCTTTCTTCAGCCTCACGCGCAGAAACCATATCAAGAACCAGAAAGACCTCTCGATCAGTATTTGAGAAGTGCCAAGTCATGTGAATGAAAGCCAGGAGTGACATCCCGACCCTCGATTGAATCCAGGATGCAAGCCAAAGGGGATAACACTCTAGAGGGAATCTCAGGGGTGATACCCTGCCGCAGGGAAAGAAAGCATAAATGAGAGAGTCTTAACGGTGAAAACCCTCGCGGGCACCTTAAGGCGAAGGAAGTTAAGAGAAGTAAAATAAGAGAGTCTTACGGTGAAAACCTTCACGGGCACCTTAAGGCGACGGGAGATAGAGAGAAATGAGAGAATCTCATTAGTGAAAACCCTTTGAAGGGCACTGTGAGGTGACAGGACGAGATGGTTACAAGATGTCTGCATGAGACAAGGTTTGGACATCCGTTTACCTCTAGCAGGACGCGGCATCGGAAAGTGATTGATATGAATAGATTGGGTAGTTTAATCTCAAAGGCGCGGCATAAACATTGGATCAGGCACACATTCAGATAAGTTTTCTTATTTTTGAGGTCAGAAAAGTTTTTCTCTTCTTTTGTCATTTGCGGTCAGTATTCTTTTCTTTTCTTTCATTTTTCGAAAGTTGATTTTTTCAAAGCTTACTACCAAGTCTCCCAAAGCAGTATATTGAAAGTGAATAGGCGTGGAACGAGGCAATAAGACAGAAGTCATTACGATAGCAAGATTGGGATGACGGGCTGAGTGGAAGGTTCGCAAGAATTATGAAGTGTGATGGACACATGTGGCATGTCCGAAAGATGATTTCACGCCACAGATCACCGGCTAAAAAGAGCCGGATCAAACCAAAGATTGGAATAAAAGGAAAGATGAGAGGTCTTTCGTGGAAAGAGCACCGTCCCCAGCAAGCGTCAACGTCGCCTTCAAAGTTCGAGAGAGGCCAAGCAGCTGAAAGAGAAAAGAAAATGGCCTCAACAAGAGTGGCACGACCACTCGCGGCATTTCGAAACTAACAATTTTTCTTTGATTTAAAGCAGGAAAAGAGGGTCCGACGGCAGAAAAGCATACCGTCCAGAAGTTTATCACACTGGGGCAGAAAATTTTCTCCTGTTGCGAAAATTTTCTGGGAAGCAAGACTCAGAGGATAAGTGTAGAAAGCAACACAAGACGGAATGATCTTTGAGCCTGGTATCATCCCCAGCAGTTATTGGAAAAAGAAAAAATGGCTTCGAGATTCCTCCAGCGGTATTACATTCCATAATTGGCTCGAGGAAGCAAAAGCGCGAGTCCCATAGGAGGTATGGGAAGAAGGAAGAGCATGAGGGGTGAAGGAAACAAAGAATACTTCCTCAGCAGCATCATCCCTAGCAGGCGAGTAAACAATTCCAAAATACCCCCCCAGCAGCCAGAAGAAAAGTAATACGACCCAGGGGAAGGCAATTCCAAGACAGGTTAATTCAGAAGAGAAGGTGGTCCGAGAGGCAACGCAGGAAGAAGAAAATGGTACAAGAGGCAAAGGAAGGTAATCAAGATAGGATGAAATCGGTGAGTTATAGTTGAAGTCGGGGAGCCCGCCTGGAGAATGGAGTGGCGATTTAATTTTGAAGTAGTAAGTGAAGTCGGGAA
Organism: Nicotiana noctiflora; assembly: GCA_032618575.1. NCBI lineage: Eukaryota > Viridiplantae > Streptophyta > Magnoliopsida > Solanales > Solanaceae > Nicotiana > Nicotiana noctiflora. The sequence continues at coordinate 147,446 of JASVEL010005823.1, forward strand.
GCCCGCCTGGAGAATGGAGTGGCGATTTAATTTTGTAGTAGTAGTTGAAGTCGGGGAGCCCGCCCGGAGAATGGAGTGGCGATTTTATTTTCGAAGTAGTAGTTGAAGTCGGGAGCCCGCCCGGAGAATGGAGTGGCGATTTAATTTTGAAGTAGTAAGTGAAGTCGGGGAGCCCGCCCTGGAGAATGGAGTGGCGATTTAATTTTGAAGTAGTAAGTGAAGTCGGGGAGCCCGCCTGGAGAATGGAGTGGCGATTTAATTTTGAAGTAGTAGTTGAAGTCAGGGAGCCCGCCCGGAGAATGGAGTGGCGATTTAATTTTGAATTAATAGTTGAAGTCAGGGAGCCCGCCTGGAGAATGGAGTGGCGATTTAATTTTGAAGTAGTAGTTGAAGTCAGGAAGCCCGCCCGGAGAATGGAGTGGCGATTTAATTTTGAAGTAGTAGTTGAAGTCGGGGAGCCCGCCCTGGAGAATGGAGTGGCGATTCAATTTTGAAGTAGTAGGTGAAGTCAGGGAGCCCGCCCGGAGAACGGAGTGGCGATTTAATTTTGAAGTTGTAGTGGAAGTCGGGGAGCCCGCCCGGAGAATGGAGTGGCGATTTAATTTTGAAGTAGTAAGTGAAGTCGGAAGCCCGCCTGGAGAATGGAGTGGCGATTTAATTTTGAAGTAGTAAGTGAAGTCGGGAAGCCCGCCTGGAGAATGGAGTGGCGATTTAATTTTGAATCGGTAAGTTGAAGTCGGGGAGCCCGCCCGGAGAATGGAGTGGCGATTTAATTTTGAAGTAGTAGTTGAAGTCAGGAAGCCCGCCCGGAGAATGGAGTGGCGATTTAATTTTGAAGTAGTAGTTGAAGTCGGGGAGCCCGCCTGGAGAATGGAGTGGCGATTTAATTTTGAAGTTGTAGTTGAAGTCAGGGAGCCCGCCTGGAGAATGGAGTGGCGATTTAATTTTGAAGTAGTAAGTGAAGTCGGGGAGCCCGCCTGGAGAATGGAGTGGCGATTTAATTTTGAAGTAGTAGTTGAAGTCAGGGAGCCCGCCCGGAGAATGGAGTGGCGATTTAATTTTGAAGTTGTAGTTGAAGTCAGGGAGCCCGCCTAGAGAATGGAGTGGCGATTTAATTTTGAAGTAGTAAGTGAAGTCGGGGAGCCCGCCTGGAGAATGGAGTGGCGATTTAATTTTGAAGTAGTAGTTGAAGTCAGGGAGCCCGCCTGGAGAATGGAGTGGCGATTCAATTTTGAAGTAGTAGGTGAAGTCAGGGAGCCCGCCTGGAGAACGGAGTGGCGATTTAATTTTGAAGTTGTAGTGGAAGTCAGGGAGCCCGCCTGGAGAATGGAGTGGCGATTTAATTTTGAAGTAGTAAGTGAAGTCAGGGAGCCCGCCTGGAGAATGGAGTGGCGATTTTATTTTGAAGTTGTAATTGAAGTCATGGAGCCCGCCTGGAGAATGGAGTGGCGATTATATTTTACGTAATAATTAAAGTCAGGAAGCCCGCCTGGAGAATGGAGTGGCGATTTTATTTTGAAGTAGTGGTGGAAGTCAGGGAGCCCGCCTGGAGAATGGAGTGGCGACCTGTTTTAATTTGGTAGAGGAAAGCGGTAGAATGTAACATAAATCTCCGGCATGAATCCAAGTTTGTAAGAAGAGAAGAAGCATCAGAAGGAACGCCAAGTCAGAGAGGATGGCAAGGAGCGCGACAAGATCAAGTTAAAAAGGATAGATAAGAACTTGTAGTACCTGTAACTTAGTCTAGCTTCTTGTTTTTGTTGCTTAGTGCGGTGTAACAAGGAAATCAGCTAAGCGGTGGTAACAGCAGTAACAGCGGCAACAGCAGTAACAGCGAGATCGCAACAGCCATGGTAGTCCCAGCTACCAGAACTTCCCGAACTACATTGACCTGATTCCCTTTTAGCCAGGGATATGTAGGAGACCTTTGAAGCAAGGATCGGTCAAAACTTTTCCAAAATGCTTCATACGGAGTACTCGAATGGGCAAAATCGCTTATATCCGCTCACTTATCTTTGCACGAAAACTCTGCGTGTTTACGTTCTTATATACATTGTGAGCACGTGATTTTTGCCTTACTTGAGAAGTACTCCCAGAAAATTCGAAAATAAAAATAGTTTCGTGTTGGGCATGATTTTTGTGATTTTGTGTTATTTTATCTTTTTGTGTGCACGTTTATTTATTTAAATTAAAAATACAAAAAATATATGCTAGGTTTTGCATTTTTAGTGTTTGATATCGAAGTCATGTGATTTACATTTTTTAGGTGATATGTAATTATGTACGTTAATTGTAGTAAAAAATAGCGGTGTTATAGGTTAGTATATATACATATGTGTGTATATATATATATATGTATATATACATATATATATATATATATATATACACATACACATATAGTACATCATGAAGATCCGATCTGGGCCAAAACTTAGTCTAAAAACCAGGCCCAAACGAATTTCCTCTAATCCAGCCCAAATACCCGTCCAAGCTTCAGCCTGTGTAACGCTTGATCTGGACCGTTGGAGTTTATTATCCAACGGCCCAGATTAATCCTTTAATTCCAATATACACTCGGACTATGACTTAACCAAACGACACCGTTTGGTTTAAGTGAGGGGATCCTGATCGTTGATCGTAAATGATCCAACGATCAGGATTCAATCTCATATCTCGTATATAAGGCTCATTCCATACCCCGCCCCCCAAGCCAGACCCCCCCTCTCCCTTCATCTCCCTCAGAAGCTCTCAAAGACCCAGCGTAACGCCGCCCTCCTCCGCCGTGCCCCGCCCGCCGGAAATCGCCTCACGGCGGTTCCGGTAGGCCAATGGCCACCAAACCAATGCCAAAATCTTCCCCTCACCTCCCCCATTACGGATCCGGCCTCCGCTAACCTCGAATCACTCCGGAGCTCCTCGAATCTTCATTTGAAGATTCGAGTCAAACTCGAACCAATGCCAAATCACCCCAAACTCACCCCAAACCCTCACATGGCCTCCCTCGTACCCCCGCCGGCTTTCGTTTGCTTCGAATCTAACCGGAAATGCAAAAGCCCCAAATCCGAGCCCAAGAACCCTAGTTTTTGAAGAAACCCAATTCGAGCCGGGTTAGCCGTAATTGAAGTCCAAGGGACTTTAGTCTAGGTGTTCTCAATCGAGAACATCTCGATTAAAGCCCGTTTGGCTTCAATAATTCCAAATCTTAGTTCGAAGCTTGGGTCGGCAGATTTCTTACGAGGTATTCATTTCTTCTTTGGTCGATTTAATTCGATTGTGTGAATATGTGTGTTTGTTTTATTCATGTTTCAGTTCTCATCTATCATGCTTTTAATTTCTCATATCAGTTGATCTGTTCTCCTCCTTTGAGGCCTTTTATTTGGCCAATTCCCTCTGTTTTCAGTAGTTAAAATGAATCATAGGTTCAATGTGATTAAGGTCGTCAAGCAATTAATTCATATTTGATTAGTTCCTTGATCCCTGCCTGAAATATTAGGAATCAAACTGTAGGTCGATCATTTGTTGTCGATTATGTGTGTTGTCATCGACTAATCAATGTGGTCGATTAGCTTCGTAGGTCTTGTGCATTAGCATTTTTATGGCAGAAACTGATTACACACACAGAATCACTGTTGGATTGTGCTTGTTTGTGATTAAGTGATGATTGGTTATAGCTGATTGGTATCGATGCTGGATTCTGAGTTAATGAGGGTGTTTGGATATAGTGTGTGATTGATGTAGGTTTGAATGGTGTAATTGAAAGAGGTAAGGCATCAAGACTGCTGGTGGAACCTGTTGTACAGCAGAGTGCACCACCAGCTGTCTCCTGTTATTAATTAACTAAAGCCCATGCTTAAGCACAACTTAGTGGTTGAAACAGAGGCATTAAGACTGACAGGCATGGTCTGGCAGAGATAGGTGTGGGCAGGACAATAGTTAATTGATAGTAGGCCTTCAGGAGGGGTTGGGGTTTCTTGCTATAAAGGTAGCATCAAACTAAAACAGAACTAGACAGTCATAACTGGAGTACCTGGAGAGCAAAAACACAGTCATAACTGGAGAGTATTTAGAGAAATATAAGCAGCAAAGATCCATTCTTGAAAACCATAAAAGAGATAGATAGAAAGAGCTGAGAGAGGCTACTGTTTCATTGGTTTCTTTAGGTTACTGTTTCGTGTGTTGTGGTTGTGTCTTGCTGTTGGTGGCAGTGCTCGTTTGGTTGCTGTTGGTCACGTGTATTGAGTGTTTGTGGCTGTTGGTTGATTATTATTGAGGCTGGTCCAGATTTGTTGCTGTGTTGGATTGTTGCTGCTGTGTTTGAGTTGTTGTTACTTGGTTTATTAGTTGCTGTTGGTCAGTTTGTTGTTACTGCTGATCCAGTGTTGTGGCTCTTGGCATATTGTGGCAGCAACTAACTGTTTGTTCTTGTGTTGTTGTTGTCACTGTGCTACTGCCATTGGTAACTGCCACTGGACTGTTGAGTCAGCTCGTATTGTTACCTTGGCTTGAGTTTTGAATTGTTGTTGTTTGGTTTTGGTTGAGTCTACTGGTTTTCTTTACCAAGTGTCTACTGGTTGGTTGTTGTTGTGACACTTGTTGCTGTTGGCCTGCTGTTTACCTTGCATCACCAACTCCACTGATCTCTAGTCTCTTGCTTGTTGATTTCCAGGTACACTACCCTTGTAACCTCAAGTGATTTGGCTATGAAATGAAGCTGTTCTAATATACTTACTCTACTGAACCTGCACTTTCGCATTAGATGTGTTGCTGGACTGTTTTTTTTCTATAGACTTTCGGATTGTTTCAGATATTAGTTGTTACATGTAATTGAAATATTTGGTAATGGTCGGTTAATGGTAGAAGCTTTGTGCTATTGCCTAATTAGATAATAAATTCTGGTTGGTCAATGTTAGTGCTTATAGAGTTAGTTTAGTCTCGGCTTACGCCTTCGAAGTTGATTATGGGGTTACACTTAGGAATGAATTCACAAAACTAATGATCCTATCTCGATTTCATATATAATACATTCAATACATGGTTTTATTTAGTGTAGATAAACTGCAAAAGCCAAGAGCCATGATATGTTACAGCAAAAGGTAGAAGCGGAAAATGTCATTAATACTTAGGCACATTCACTTTCAGCAAAGAATTCGTTGATTACTAATTAGGATTCGTAATTGTCTACTCACTCAACTGAATGACATAGTTAAATGAAAGGAGTCGGGGGTGCATTTCATGTGACCCGACCCTAATTTCGGGCAAGAGTAAACAAAGCGTGTCAGGAACCACAGGCGCATTTCATGTGGTGTGGTTCGTAGCAAGTTTTAAATAATTTGGAATCAACTCCTAAGTAAAATACAATGGGATGTAGTTCGCTTTAGATTTGAATCAAAGGTGCGCCTCGCCCAACAGTCACACTAATCGCATAGCCTTCATAAATGTACATATAAAATACTTAGGTTTTGAGATGCGTTGTTCCTTAACGAATATCACGCCCTTCTCAACAGTGTAAATAAGTAGTCGATCCGGGCGCATATTTTGGTTCTACCTTCTTAAATACGGGTGTGCATTTCATGCGACCCAAATCCAAACCCCGAAATGTTGAACAAGAATATGTCGAGGATCCGGGTGCATTTCATGTGACGTGATTCGAAGGCATATTTTCAAGCAACTTTCTCTTTCGTAAATCATAACCAATAATAAAAGCGGTAAAGGGATATTAACTTGCACTAAGTACATAATTGTAAAAAGTAGATAGATAAGCCAAACACGACAGTTGAGCGACCGTGCTAGAACCACGGAATTCGGGAATGCCTAATACCTTCTCCCGGGTTAATAGAATTCCTTATCCGGATTTCTGGTTCGCGGACTGTTAAATAGAGTCATTCTTTTCCTCGATTCGGGATTTAACCGGTGACTTGGGACACCATAAATCTCCCAAGTGGCGACTCTGAAATAATTAAAATAAATCCCACCTCGATTGTCCTTTAATTGGAAAAACTCTTTGCATCCTTGCGGGTGCGTAAAAAAGAGGTGTGACAGTCACCCCAACACAATACAAATAATATATTTTCTAGAGATAAATACCCTCAATTTCAAGTTTAGAAATATTACTTACCTCAAAACGCATAACTCAATATTCCAAAAAGCCCTTCCCACGTGTATCGGCCTCCGAATGACTCGAAACTACTCAGAAACAACTTTAATATAATCAATACAGGCTATAGAAATCGATTCCATATGATAAAGCTAAGAACTTTAACCAAAATAAAAAATACAACACAAAAGTCAACTCCATGTCTGCACCTCGGAACCCGATAAAATTCATAAGTTCCAAACACCCATTCAATTATGAATCCATCCATACAAAATTCATCTAATTCCAACCACAAATCGACCCTCAAATCTCACTTTCCAATAACATAGTCTAAAATTCCTAAATTTCATTTCAAAATCACATAAACTAGGTGTAAAAATTAATGGGTATCAATATTTATCAACAAAAGTGATGAATCTTCACTTACCTCTACACTTATGGTGAAATGTCTCCAAAAATCACCCTTAAGAGAACTCCGCAACTCTAAAAATGAGAAAAATGTCAAACCCTTTGACATAGAAGATCTGCCAGTCAATCTGCCTCTACGACTCACTTAACCGCATTTGCGGTTTCTCAAGTGCGGCCAAATTGTGCATCTGTGGTCCTCCTTAAGCCTCCGCTCTTCCATATCTACCGATAAAAGCTTTGCATCTGTGAGTTCGCTTGTACGGACAAATTTTGAACCTCCGCTTTCGCACATGCATCTCCTTGTCTGCATCTTCAACCACGACCTTGCTTATCTTAACTCCGCTTTTGCGGGAAACCTAAACGTATATGCAGGATCACAGACGTGGTAAAACCCCCCACTTGCGATCTATCGCCAGCCAAGACAAAATACGCACCTACTATACCAGGGTCTATTTTGCATTGTCGCACCTGCGAATATTACCTCACAGCTGTGATTGCATCAGAACTGAAGACAACGATCATCTCACCAAGTGTAACCATGTTCTGCCAATCATCTGAATAACACTTGAGCCCTCTGGAACCCCATCCAAACATACCTACACATCCTAAAACACGATGCGAACTTAGTCGAAGCCTCAAATCACATCAAATAATATAAAAATTACAAATCATATCCCAACTCAAGCCTAATGAAAATAATTAACTTCCAAGTTACCGATGTTGAACCATATCAAATCAGCTCTGAATGACCTCAAATTTTGCACACTAGTCCTAAATGACACAATTGAACTGTTTCAACTCCCGGAACTAAAATCTGAACCTGGTATCAACAAAGTCAACTCTGATCAAAACTTCTCAACCTTGCAAACCTTTAACTTTTTAACTTTCGCCAAAACACCTCAAATCAACCTACGTACCTCCAAATCAATATACAGACACGTGCTTAAGTCCAAAATCATCACATGAATCTATCATACCCATTAAAACTCTGTTATGGAGTCGTCTACATAAAAGTCAAACTTCCATCTACACTTTCAACTTAAGCTTCCAACCTTGGGACTAAGTATCTTTAATCCTTTAACTTGGCTAAAGTGGAGCACCTTTGGTCTCACTAATATAATCAAGTTAAGTCAGTCCAAATCACCTTTAGTCTTCCTCAAATTTTGTGTATTGATTCATCTATATGTTTTAATGGAATTTCAGCTATACCTATTAAAAAAGAGCCATTTTTGCTTAGATATTGAGAATCGTTTATATATATGTAAAAATATTTTATTTCATCAATGCCATGATCCTAAAATGGACCTGGTCGTGATGGCTCCTATCACGAAACTAGGCCAGTCGGCACAAACTCCCAAACAAATCAAAAAGTTATATTAAGTCATTAATAATCTAACTCCGAGAATACAAGTTGAAATAGATAATACGGAAACATAACATAACCCAACATCGGGGTGTCACTAGTCATGATCATCTAGAACTCGTCTAGGAATATCAAAAGACAACATAGTTTGATACAAAGCTAATACAAAGCTGAATAAAGATAGGGAGGAGAAGTACTAGGCTGCAGACACTAAAAAACTACCTAGTCAACTCTGAAAGCTTGCTGGATAAAAAATATGCACTCGCTAGCGTGACCCAAGACTCCTAGATCTACACATAGGATGCAGGGAGTAATGTGAGTATGCCAACTCAGTAAGTAATAAAATTAAAGATAGCTGAGCACACTACTAAAAAAATTGGTTTTAGCGATGAAAATATTTTGTAGCTAAACAAAAAATCCATCGCTAATCTCATTTAGCGATGGATTAGCAACGAATTATCATGAAATTCTGCTAATTACGGGCATTTTAGTGACAGATTTGCGATGACGTTCTTAGCTTAGTTTAGTTATTTATAGTGTCAGTAAGAAAATACGTAAACCATAGCATAACCCTACAACATACTAGTATAAGTCCAAAATAGTGTAGTAAAGTAATAACACTCATTAAAACATCTCAGTTTAGCAAAACCTTTTTAAAATAAATTTTAATTATTCAAGCGAGTGATGTAAACAATGAGAAAAGAATGGAAATGTAAACAGCCCCTCGGTAAAATTATCAATAGAACCAGCCCCTCGGGCTATCTCACAATCACTCGTATCAGCCTCTCTGGAAATAACATGAAACAACAACCCCTCGGGAAATATCACATCTCACACTAGGCACACGCGCTCACTGGAGGTGTGTAAACTCCTGGAAGGGCTCCTACAACCTAAGCGCTATAATAAGACATCTCGTGGCATAATCAAACATGTCCTCGGACTCATAACAAACCACCTCGTGGCATAATAAATTAGGTCATCGGCCTCATAATCATGAATCAGTACAACGGTGTTGTGGCATGCAGCCCAATCCCATAATATCCCCACAACACAGGCCTTCGCCCTCACTTAGTCAGAAATCTCTAAAGCCAACCGGGCATCAGTAAAATATGATACTCAGCCCAAAACATTATTTAAATATCAAAATGGAGTAAATAGCACTGAGTTATAAAAATAATAGAATACAACATGACTGAGTACAAATATAAAGTCAAAATAGTGATGAATAGTAGTAAAAATCTCCTAAGGGTCCATAACAGTTGGCACGAGGCCCAAATATGACATTCATCCCAAAATATCATAATACTTTCCAAAAAGAAAGTGATATCAAACAGTTTTCAATCAAATACGCACTTAACAATCATACGGGATGGACTAAGTCACAATCCCCAACGGTGCACAATCCCACGCTCATCATCTAGTGTGTGCGTTACCTCAAAGTAGCACAACGATGTGAAATCCGGGGTTTTATACCCTCAGGATAGCCTTTACAATCCTTACATACCTCTATCCGGTACAAACTCTAGCCCACGATGTGTTTGCCTCTCAACTCGAACTTCGGATGCTCCAAATCTAACCAAAAACAGATTTATACCATCAAAATATGCTATGAACAAAGCCCACTCGAAAACATAAAAAATCCTGAAATTGGCCAAACCCGACCCCCGCGCCCACATCTAGAAATTCGATAAAAGACACATCAATGGAATCTTTATCCTCCTATGAGTTCTTACATACCAAGAATACAAAAATCTGACCACAAATGATCCCTCAAATCCCAAGATTAAGGTATCAAATTTCAAAGCCCTAACTCCTATATTTTAGGCTTTAGATTTCACAAATTTCATGTTTAATTAGGTAGAAATCATAATAGGAACGAGTATTAAGTCCATAAATCATACCTCAAAGATGTTCTCTTGAATTCCCCCTTCAATCTCCCCCAAGAAGCTCCAAAACCGACTAAAATATGGTAAAATATAGCAAAATATCACGAAAATGGCCTTTTAAATATTCTGCCCAAAGATTTAAATTCTTTAATTGCGAACGCGGTCAAAGCCTCGCATTAGCGAAGCACAAAATCCATTGACCACTTAATCCTTCTTCGCGAACACAACCTCCTGAACGCGAACACAAAGCTTCAGCTCCTCAAACCATCGCGAAAGCGACCTCTAGCTCACGAATGTGAAGCAAAAGTGAACCTAGACGCTCTCCCATTTACTCTACGTGAACGCAAGAACCTCATCGCGGTTCGCGAAGCACACTTAACCTCACCCTTCGCGAATACGGGACCAACATCGTGAATGTGAAGGCCAAATATCAAGCCTCACTACCCATCTCTTCGTGAATGCGAGAGCCCTCTCGCGAACGTAAAGGCCAAAAGTCTATAACACCAACAACAGAAAATCTACAACTTCCCTTAACAAGATTTGATCCGTTTAATCACCCGAAACTCACTCGAAGCCCTCAAGAGCTCAACCAAACATGCCAACATATCCTATAACATCATTCAAACTTGTTTCAACCTTCGGAACACTCAAATAACATCACAACACAAAAACATCATCGGATTCAAGCCTAAGAATTCCAAAACATCCAAATTCTGTTTTCGATCAAAAAGTCTATCAAACCTCGTCTGAATGACCTAAAATTTTGCACACACGTCACAAATGATACAATGGACCTGCTCCAACTTCCGAAATTCCCTGTCGACCCCTATATCAAAATCTTCTCTACCAACCGACGATACCAAAATTCCAATTTTGTCAATTCAAGCCTAAATCTACTTTGATCCTCCAATACAAATTCTGATCATGCTCCTAAGTCCCAAACCCCCTCCCAAAGCTATTCGAACCATCGGAATTCACATCTGATCCCTTTTTTACATAAGTCAACATCCAGTTGACTTTTCCAACCTGAGCTTACTCAAAAGAGACTAAGTGTCTCATTCCTTTCCCAAACCTTTCTGAACCCAAACCAACCAACCTGATGTCACATAATATAGCTGAAAAAGATAATAAAAAGCAAAAATGAGGGAAACAAAGCGGTAACTCACGAAATGACCGTCCGGGTCGTTACATCATCCCCCTCTTAAATAATCTTTCGTCCTCGTATAGGTCAAGAAACATACCCGAAGTCTCAAATAGGCGAGGATATCTTCTCCACATCTCCCGGTCGTTCTTCTAGGTAGCCTCTTCCACGGACCGACCTCTCTACTCCTTTTTACTAAAGTTATATCCTTTGATCTCAACTTCGAACCTGACTATCTAAAATAGCCACTGGCTCTACATCATAAGTCAAATCACTATCTAACAGAACTGTGCTGAAATCCAAAACATGAGAAGGATCACCAATATACTTTCGGAGCATAGAAACATGAAATACCGTATGCACACTAGACAAGCTGGGTGGCAAATCTAGCTTATAAGCCACCTCCACAATCTCTGAGGCACCTCAAAAGGTCCAATGAACCGAGAGCTTAATTTGCCCTTATTCGTAAATCCCATAACACCCTTCATGGGTGAAACCTTCAATAGAACCTTCTCCCCGACCATGTGTGACACATCAGAAACCTTCCTTTCTACAAAATTCTTTTGCCTCGACTGTGCTGTATTAAGCCTCTCTTAAATCACCTTTACCTTGTCTAAAGCATCCTGCACCAAGTTTGTACCCAAAAGCTTAGCCTCACCGGGCTCAAACCAACCAACTGGAGATCTACACTATCTCCCATACAAAGCCTCATATAAGCCATCTGAATACTCGACTGATAATTGTTGTTATAAGTAAACTCCACGAGTGGTAGAAACTGATCCCATGACCCTCTAAATCAATGACACAAGCACGCAAAATATCCTCCAATATCTGAATAGTGCGCTCGGGCTGCCCGTCCTTCTGAGGGTGTAAAGTTATGCTCAACTCAACCTGAGTACCCAACTCTCTCTGCACGGCTCTCTAAAACTGCAAAGTAAACTGAGTACCTATATCTGAAATGATGGAAACTAGGACACCATGCAACCGAACAACCTCTCTGATATAGATCCATTCCAACCGTTCTGAAGAATAGGTAGTACACACAAGAATAAAGTGCACGGACTTGGTCTGTCGATCCACAATCACCCAAATAGTATCGAACTTATTCAAAGTCCGTGGGAGCCTAACTATGAAGTCCATGGTGATCCCCTCCTATTTTCACTATGGAATATCCATCTGCAGAAGCAAGCTACTCGGTGTGTGATGCACATATTTCACCTGCTGACAATTGAGACGACGAGCTACAAATCCCACAACGACCTTCTGTATTCTCTTTCACCAATAATGTTGTCTCAAATCCTGATACATCCTTGTGACACTCGGATAAATAAAATACCGTGAGCTATGGGCCTCCTCCAAAATCAACTCCCAAAGCCTATCTACATTGGGCACGCATATTTGGCCCTGCATCCTCAATACCCAATATCACCAATAGTCACATCTATGGCATCATTATGCTGAACTCTATTCCTAAGGACAAGCAAATGAGGATCATCATACTGACGCTCTCTAATGTAATCAAATAAAGAAGATATAACACAAGCCAATACCCAGCTGGGCTCCGAAATATCCAACCTCATAAACCTATTGGCCAAGGCCTGAACATAACTGTATGGGGTCACTCCCAAAAAGAATATATGCCAAACTCCCCATACTCACCGTTTTCCTACTCAAAGCATCAACCACTACATTGGCCTTCCCCGGATGGTATAAGATAGTAATATCATAGTTCTTTAGCAGTTCCAACCATCTACACTGCCTCAAATTGATATCTTTCTGCTTGAACATGTGATGGAGGCTACAATGATCAGTAAACACCACACAAGACACACCATACGAATAATGCCTTCAAATCTTCAACAATGAACAATGCCATCCAACTCCAAATCATGAACACGATAGTTCTTCTCATGGGGATTCAACTGACGAGAAGCATAAGCAATAACTCTACCTTCATGCATCAACACATACCCAAGACCAACTCTCGAAGCATCACAATACACAATATATGAACCTGAAACTAATGACAAGACTAATACTAGAGCTGTGGTCAAGGCAATGTTGAGCTTCTAAAAGATCTCCTCACACTCATCTGACCACATAAACGGAGAACCCTTTTGAATCAACTCGATCAAGGGTAATTCTGTAGATGAAACTCTCTAAATGAACCGGCAGTAATAACCTGCCAAACCAAGAAAGTTGTGAATCTCTATGGTTGAGGATGGTCTGGGCCAGCTCTGAACCGCCTCTATCTTCTTCGGATCAATCTGAATATCCTCACTGGACATTACGTGCCCCAAGAAAGCCACTGAACTAAGCCAAAACTCACACTTGGATAAATTTGCATTAAGTTTCTCCTCCATCAATCTTTGCGTGCTCCTCCTTACTACGCTAGTACACTAGAATATCATTAATGAACACAATGACAAACAAGTTGAGATAAGGCCGAAACACATTATTCATCAAATGCATGAATGTTGCTAGGGCATTGGTCAACCCAGAAAACATCACAAGGAACCCGTAATGAACATATCATGTCCTGAAAGTTGTCTTAAGAATGTCTGAGTCTCTAATCTTTAACTGGTGATAACCTGAACGAAGATCAATCTTGGGGAACACCCTCGCTCCCTAAAGCTGGTCAAATAAATCATCAATACAAGGTAAAGAATACTTTCTCTTGATTATTACTTTGTTCAACTACTTGTCATCAATGCACATCCTCGTCGTACCATCCTTGTTCTTCACAAATAGAATATGCGCACCCCAAGGTGACACACTAGGCCCAATGAACCCCTTATCAAGGAATTCCTAAAGTTGATCCTTCAACTTCACTGGTGCCATATGATACGGTGGAATAGAAATGGACAGAGTGCCCAGCACCAGGTCAATACTAAAATCAATATCCATGTCCGGGAGCATGCCCGGTAGGTCAGCAGGAAATACATCGAGAAAATCCCTCACTATGGGAATAGATCAATACTAGGTGCCTTTGTACTAACATCCCTCACAAAGGCTAAGTATGAAAGACAACCTTTCCCAACTATCTGATGGGCCTTCATAACTGAAATCACACTACTGGGAACAAAATCAATCGAGCATCGCCACCAAATCTGTGGCACCCCCGGCATAGCCATCGTCACTGTCTTAGCATGACAGTCCAATATAGCATGACACAGAGATAGCTGATCCATGCCTAATATTACATTGATGTCCACCATACACAGCAACAAACGGTCCACTCAAGTCTCTAAACCCTCAATAGTCACCATACATGACCGGTACACACGGTTCACAATAATAGTATCGCCACATGACGTAGATACACGAACAGATGAAATAAGAGACTCGTAGGGTGTATCCAAATAAAGAGAAAAATATGATGACACATAAGAAAAAGTGGAATCGGGATCAACTAACACAGAGAACTCTTTGTGGCAGACTAAGATAATACTTGTGATCACAACATCTGAAGCAATAGCATCGGGTCTAGCTGGGAGTGCATAGAAACTGTTCTGCCTACGACCTGAGCAACTTCCCCCTGGGCCGACCCCTAGCTGAATGTCCTCCACCCCTAGTTGGGAGATGAGTTGAAGCACCTTGTGTATTCATTTTTACCTCGCCGGAGTTCTACTTCTCGTCGGAGGGGATGATTCAAAAGTGGGAAATAACTATGGGACCCACAAATAACACGTGGCAAATAATAAGTGGATGTGTTGTACATGTCAGTGCAATTGATATACATGTTCTGGTGGATGTATTTATTAGTACTCATTTTGTCAAGTTTGAGTGTTCAAATGGGAAAATTCAAAGTTCATATATCGACTTTAAAATCGGTTGCAAGTTTGAGTGGCCAGGAGGTCATTTCGCCTATTGTTGTTGTTGTTATTGTTGTGTACTTTCATTTCATGATGCGCCGCTTATTTTTTCCCCTTTAGATAACAAACTACTTACGACAACTTTTCTCCTTTTTATTGTCTCCATTCTACTATATGGGAGGACATCTGATACAAAATTGCACTTCAATTTCTCAACCTAGATATGTCCCTCCCCACTACTACTACCCCTTCTTATAATTGACTCGGCCTTAACGGTCTGGTTTTCTCCATGCATCCATCTCTGAAACTTTTCATATAATTGACTCGACTACTATTATATCTAGAAGAGTTCGAGTTTCAGGCTGAGGTGAATTTTAACTTAAGCTAGCAGACTTATTGCCTGTTTGGCCAAGCTTCTCCAAAAATCATAATTTTTTTTTGCAAAGTTCTTTTATTCTCAAGTCTCAACTTATAGCTTATTTGGCCAAACTTCTAAAATCTACTTATTTTGAGAAATGATTTTTAAAAAAAATGCTTTTCAAAAAAGTATTTTTGTGAGAATCAATTTGTGTTTGGCTAATCAATTTGAAAAGCACTTTGAACAACAATTAGTATTTGGCCAAGCTTTTAAAAAGTACTTCTAAGTATATTTTTCTCAAAAGTGCGATTCATAAAAGTGCTTCTAGGGAGAAGCTGCTTTTCTGCTTCTAAGAAACTGCTTCTGCTTCTACTCAAAAGCACTTTTTCCCTTCAAAAAGCTTGGTCAAACACCTTAACTTTGAGGAGAAAAAAAAAATACTTTTGACAAAAAAAAAAATTTTTTGGCCAAGAAAAAAACTTAGCCAAACACTTTAAGCAGAAACAGCTCCTGAGAAGCATAAAAAACTAGTTTCTCCCCAGAAGCAGAAGCAACTTTGACTTTTCTTCTTACCAAAAATACCCTTAACAAAATATAGTATAAGCCAAAATAATCTTACTATTAAACATAATATTAAAATATTAATATATAAGTATTTCTTCTTATTTTTAGGATAACTTTCTAATATATGGTAACTTAAGGAGTGAATGTTTTTTTATTTGTTGAATAATTTTCAACATATTTAAATTATCTTAAAAGAATTATAGTACTTTTTATATTTTATTTAACAAAATAATAATATTTTATTATTGCCTTTAATAATAAAAATTTGAGATTGTTTATTTACTTATAATATTAATTTTTAAGTAAATCTATTCATGTTCTTATTTGCAATTTGAAACTTATAAGTACTTTTTGAGAAGTAGAAAAAAGTAGCTTTTCCCCATAAGCAGAAACAACTTTGACTTTTCTTCTTACCAAAAACATTGTTAACAAAATATAGTATATATCAAAATAATCTTACTTTTAAACCCAATATTTAGATTATTAACATACAAATATTTCTTCTTATTTTTAGGATAGCTTTCTAATATATAGTGACTTAAGGAGTTAATGTTTTTGTATTTTAAGTAATTTTTAACATATTTAAATCATCTTAAAAGGATTATAGTACTTTTTAATTTTATTTTTATATTTTACTTAATACAATTATTTCCTTTTAATAATATATTATTGAGATTATTATTTGCTTATAATATTAACTATTAAGTAAATATATTCATGTCCTTATTTGTAACTTGAAGCTTAAAAGTATTTTTTGAAAATTTTGACCAAACAAATAGTATTGCTCAGAAACTGCTTATAATATAAATTGTAGCTTTTTGCTGTATTGTATATATTTTATAAATTTTTTAGTTACTTTTGTAAATAGAAAACCTAGCTAAAACGGGTAATTTAATACATATATGAATTAAAAAAAAAGAAAAAATTTGGAGAAATTCAAAAATAGCCAGATTTATAAGCGACCATTCGAAAAATAGCCACAATTTTAAAAGTAATCGAAATTTAGCCATTTTTTATGTAGATAAATCTGAACGAAAATACTGTTCAAAATCTGAAAAATACTCACCCAAGTATAATATACTAAATTTCCAGTATAATATGCTAGAAGTTTATACACAGGTGCTTCAACCTCTAATATATTATGTTGGAACTTTCTACGTGTTAGAGTTCCAGTATAATATATTGGAAATTCATATACAGGTGCACCAATCTTCAGTATATTATGCTGAAACTTTTGGTATTACAGTAAAATAATAGCTATTTTTCGATAACTTTGTAAAAACTGACTATTTTTAAATGATTAATCCGAAAACTGGGTAGACTCATATTATTTGGCCGAAAAAATCCCATCAGAGTTCAATCAATTGGGCCTGAAATGGACCCAGGTCTCTGCCGTTTTCATATCGCACTGAGCACAATATCCCGCTCCTTTAAACCGCCTTCCTCAACCAACCCTCAACCGCTTTAACAGCGGCGATGGGTGGCGCAGCCGTAGCCGTTCGCATTGCCTCCTCATGAGATTCAAATTCAAACTTCTCTCTACGAATTACCTCGTTAACCAAAACACATCTCTCTACAAAAACCTTTCAATGGCCCCTCAAACCTTAAACACCTCCTCCACACAAAACCCTAACGATGAAGTCAACGACGACGACGAACGCCTCTGCTCCGCCGCCGCCATTACTTCACAAGAAGGAGAGGCGGTGCAGTTATATGAACTGAATCGTGCAAACGGGTACTTGAAAGGGGAGTCGCGGATTGAGAGAGCGTGGGCTCACTGGAAGAAGCTAGGAGAGCCGAAACTTATAGTTGCGCCGATGGTGGATAACTCGGAGCTGCCATTTCGTATGCTGTGTCGAAAGTATGGTGCTGAAGCTGCTTATACGCCTATGCTTCACTCCCGAATTTTCAGTGAAACTGAAAAGTATCGCTCTCTTGAATTTACTACCTGCAAGGTACTCCCTCTGTCTCAACTTTATGTCATTATGTTTGACAAGCTATGGATTTTAAGAAAGATAGAAAGACTTTTTGAAACTTGTGGTTTAAAATAAGTAACTGGTAACATTGAAATGGAAAATTTACCATTCAATTATTCGGTCGTATTTGGGACAGATTGAAAAGGAAAGTGCATCATATAAATTGGGATAGAGGGAGTAATACTGTTTAACTGAGCATGGAGTTTAAGCAAATAAGAAATACTTATGGAACTTATGGTTTAAAACAAACTTTAGGTATCTGTTTGGTTATAAACATATCATTAAGATTATAATGAATAGTTTATAGTTAAGTTGGGTTTAAATATAGAAAGTTACTACTTTTAGACAGACTAAAAGAAAGTGTGTCATACAAATTGGACAAAGGGATTATATGCTTTTCATTGTTGTATAGAAATTAAGATATGTAAAGACTTTGGTACTGAGATTTTTGTTACTTTTACTTTAGAGTAGGCATGGGAAAAATGCCACATTCATAGAGTTTGTAGTTTCTGATAACGTGTAAGTTGTCTCAAGTTATTGAGTATAAGAATGAAAGAAGATGAATGGAGATAGAGGATTTATATAGCTACCCTAACTAGCTGCATAGTTGTTGAAGTTGTTTGTTTACCTTAAAGTAACTATTTTTTTGTCCTTTTAAATTTTTTAGAAGGGTGGGGTGATTTGATTTACTTAGTTGTCTATGAGTGTGCCTCTTCCCCTTGTAAAATGTTCACAACAACAACAACATACCCTGTTTATTCCATACTGTCGGGTTTGGGGAATGTAGTGTGTATGCAACCAGTGTTATCAAAGTCGAAAAGCGCAAAAAAGCTCTAAGGTCCGTTGGTGCTTTAAGCGCAAATTGCAACTAAAGCGTGGGCTTTAATGAAAAAGGCGCAACTGGAGAAAAAGTAAAAATATGTATATGTAGTCCAAGACTAACAATTATAAACATGAAAAACAAATATATGGAAAAAAATTACGATAAAGCAAAATATCAATTGTTTAATGTCGCATTTTCGGGATTATATTCATTGACAAAGAAAAGTATGCCTTCCTTGATGCGACACTAAAGCGCAGACCAAGCTAGGAGAAGCGCTCAATGTGTTTTGAGCCTAGCTTCATGGTTTAAGCGCGCCCTTGACAATACTGACGCAGTCTTACCCCTACCTTGTGAGGATAGAGAGGCTATTTCCAATAACCCTTTAAAATGTTTCCAAAAGAAAAAAGATGCATTTTAGATACTGTTTCATTCATGACCTTGTTGGTTCGAGATAAGTTTAAATGGAGAACGTGACCCCAACTTGCTTGGAACAGAAGCATAGTTGTCGTTTTTCATTCATACCTCAATGCATTTGAATATGTCTGGCTAAGTTCTTAATTTTTATTGTTCTAAGGCTACACATTTTTTTGAAATGCTTATTACTGTTGGTTAGTTTCTGTCAAAATTTTCATTTTTATTTACTTAAGTTGCTTTAGATGAGAATTAGTCACTATGTTCTTAACTAAAACATGACACTTGATTGGAAGTTGTGGAGGTCGAGTATTACGGTTGTAGGCTATGAGGTAGTTGAGTCTTGCGTTACTTTGTACCTTTGTGAGCCTAGTACGGTAGGGTTTTGTCTAAGATAGCTAGGGGCAATGTCGTGTCTTACTATTTTCTATTTATCGACGCATGATCCATTTACTAGCCATCGTTTTTGCTTTGCACCTCTCTACATGTTATGTTCCTATGTTTCCTATGATCTTCGTGGTGAATCTAATATTCTCTCCTTTTGTCTTTTTATTATCTTGAGCCGAGGGTTTTTCGGAAACCGCCTCTCTATCCCTTCGGGGTAGGGTAAGGTCTGCGTACACGCTACCTTCCCCAAACCCCACTTATGGAATTTTACTGGGTTGTTGTTGTTCTTAACTAAAACATGGTACAAAATTACATTTTACTTCCAGAATTTACTCTGTATTGTCTAGTTCTTGCTTACCTTTTTTGGCTTATATTTTGGAACATTTTGTACACTTCAAGGCCCTGATATCTTACTTTATCCTGTTTTCTTTTTGTAAATTGCAGGAGGACCGTCCACTTTTTGTTCAATTCTGTGCAAATGATCCAGACATTTTGCTAGAAGCAGCTCGAAGAGTAGAACCTTATTGCGACTATGTGGACATCAACTTGGGGTAGCTTCCTTTCTCAATCTTTTCCTGTGTCCAAACTTAGGACTTCTTTTTGATTATGGTGGATATTACAACAACAACAACAACCCAGTATATTCCCACAAGGTGGGGTCTGGATATTGTGTTCCTAAATTTGTGTAGCTGTTTCCAGCAGCTTTAATTGTTGGCAATTGTATTCGATGACATCAAAAGACTCTATGGAAAGAAACAATATTCTGTGCTTGAAGAAAGAGATATCTTTACCTTATGTGAAGTTTGAATAAGAAATTTTAACTTCACCAAGGAATTAAGGATTAGGATACCAATTACCATATTGAATTCTGTAGAAGGTTCTCGAGAACTGGAACTCTGTTTGCTTGAGAAAATGTTTTTCTACGTTGTACGCTCTATTTGCAACTTGCAATTCAGTGAGGCACCATAAGGTCAGTTCATGAGCATTATTTTTGTTTTTGATATGGACAGAGTGGTAAGAACCTATGTTGCTCGGACTCTCCGAATATCCATTACTCTCCTTTGCTTCCACCCATTTCTCTCCCTGAAGCAATGATTTCCTTGCTGGCTTCCTAATAGCATCCCCAACTTATGCTATGTTAGCGGAAACGTAAAAGAAAGAACACAAGATTTAACGTGGTTCGGATCAAAATAATCCTACGTCCACCAGAGAACAATTGCCTTTCTATTATTTACAAAGAAAGGGAGATTTCCCAATTACACTTAAGAGAATTTCTCTCTTAACTCTCTACTCACAACAATATATTGTATTGTTTTTGGGATGGTTTCTACAAATGAAAGAGTGCATCTATTTATAGGGGTAAGGAACTCCTCTTGATGTCATTGGTGACATCAAACTACCTCCTCTTGATGTCATGGGTGACATCAAAGGAGAAGCTTCCTCCTAGCATTCATGCCAACTCTTTCCACCAACTCTTCCAATTGCATGCCATTGTTGACTAAATCTAAACCAACATTTTCAGCATGCCATTGTTGACTAAAACATAAACCAACATTTTCAATCTCCACCTTGGTTTGCGTTTTGAGTGTGCGTGTGAACAACTCTGGCCAAAACTTCTAAGCTTACTGGCAATCCCGTTGTAAGAAACAAGAAGAATCAAACCATGGTTGAACATACCACTTCCACCTAACAACTGTTCTCTTCGGAGTTGCATCTAGTTGATGCACACCCCCGCCAAGTCTTTGCAGTGTGCAAACTTAGCGAGCGGGACTATCTTGGTCAACATATCTGCAGCATTATCGTCTGTGATAACCTTCACGACCTTGATAGTTCCCTCTTCAACAACATCTCGAAGGAAATGAAATCTGACATCAATGTGTTTAGTGCGCTCATGAAATCTTTGATTTTTCATTAGATGAATAGCACTCGGACTATCATATCTAAGAGTTGATTCCAGCTGAACCAAACTCAATTCTGCTACTAAACCTTTTAACCAGATAGCTTCCTTCACCGCCTACATTGCTGCCATGTATTCTGCTTCCGTCGTAGACAAAGCGACAATCGACTGCAGAGTCGACTTCCAACTAACAGCACTGCCAATGATGGTAAAGATGTATCTAGTTGTGGACCTTCTTCTGTCAAGATCTCCTGCATAGTTAGAATCCACATAACCAAGAATTGAAATACCTCCACCACTTTTTCGAAAAGTCAGACCAACACTAGAAGCTCCTTTGAGATATCTTAATATCCACTTGACAGCTTCCCAATGCCTCTTTCCTGGGCTGGACATGTATCTACTTACCACACTTACGGATTGAGCAATATCTGGACGTGTGCATACCATAGCATACATAATGCTACCAACTGCACTGGCATAAGGAATCTTTGACATATGCTCCACCTCATCCTCGGACTGAGGCATTAGTAACTCTGAAAGTTTAAAATGAGGAGCTAATGGTGTACTTACAGGCTTGCACGTCTGCATGTTGAATCTCTCGAGAATCCTTTCAATATACCTCTTCTGAGAAAGATGTATAACACCGTCTTCTCTTGAAATCTCCATACCAAGGATTTTCTTTGCAGCTCCTAAATCCTTCATGTCAAATTCCTTACTCAATAGTTTCTTCAAATCATTTCTCTGTAATGTTGTTAGCAGCAATAAGCATATCATCAACATACAACAATAAATAAATCATTGAGTTACCGGACATCTTCTTGTGATACACACAGCTATCAAATGCACTCCTTGAGAATTCATGTGTAGTCATGAATGCATCAAACCTTTTGTACCACTGTCTAGGGGATTGCTTCAAACCATACAAAGACCTCTTTAGTTGGCATACATGATTTTCTTTTCCTTCAGACTAGGAAACCTTCAGGCCGATCCATATAGATTGTCTCTTCTAGATCACCGTGTAAGAAAGCAGTTTTGACATCAAGCTGTTGAAGCTCCAAGTCAAATTGTGCAACCAATGCTAGTAGAACGCGAATTGAGCTATGCTTCACGACCGGAGAGAAAATTTCATTGTAGTCAATTCCCTCCTTCTGACTGAAACCTTTTGCAACCAATCTCGCCTTAAACCTAGCATCTTCCACTTCGGGAATTCCTTCTTTCTTTCTGTAGATCCACTTGCATCCAACTGTCCTCTTCCCCTTTTGTCTTTTCACTAAGACACATGTCTGATTCTTGTGAAGTGACTCCATCTCTTCTGTCATGGCTAACCGCCATTGTGCAACATCCTTGCAAGAAGTTGCTTCAATATACGAGGAGGGCTCCAGATCCTTAATCTCTTCTTGTGCAGCTACGAACGCATATGCAATCAAGTTTGCTTGATTTATTAGGCGTTCCAATTCTCGTGTCTGCCTCTTCTCCCTCCCCTTCGCAATTGTGTATGGTTCATTGACAGCAAGTTCTTCAAGATCTACATCTTCCGACTCATCTTTAACCCGAGTCTCTTGATCCTTTTCCTTGGCAAGCACCACCGGAGGCTCCACCTGCTCGTTGTTCTTGTTTCCTGAAAACTCCACGGAAACTTTACGGGGATCAAGTATAGAGGATTCATCAAAGGTGACATCTCTACTAACTATAAATTTGAGTAAAGATAAACACCAAAGTTTGTACCCTTTTACTCCATCTACATACCCTACGAATATGGCCTTCTTAGCCCTTGGTTCAAGCTTTCCTTCATTAACGTGATAATAAGTTGGACACCCAAATACTCGTAAGTATGAATAGTTAGAGGGTTCACCCTGACCATACCTCATTCGGAGTCTTAAAGTCAATCGCCGATGCTGGAGATCGATTGACAATATGAGCAGCAGTGTGAACTGCTTCAACCCAAAATACTTTGGACATTTTGGCTTGTATGAGCATACAACGAGCCTTTTCAAGAAGAGTTCTGTTCATTCTCTCGGCAACTCCATTCTGCTGTGGGGTATGCCTGACAGTCCTATGTCTTGAGATCCTATGTCTTGAGATCCCATGAACCTTGCATAATTCATTAAAACTCTTCGTTGCAAAACTCCAAGCCATTGTCTGTGCGAAGATACTTGATTTTCCGCTCCATTTGATTTTCAACCAAAACCTTCCACTCTTTAAATGCTTCAAAAGCATCACTTTTTGCCTTCAAAAATACACCCAAACCTTTCGTGAGAAATCATCAATAAAAGTGAGAAGATACCTCTTTCCGCCCTTCGATGGAAGTTTAGAGGGACCCCATAAATCTGAATGAATGTAGTCTACCACTCCTCTTGTCTTGTGTGTGCCGGTGCTGAAGCTGACCTTCTTCTGCTTCCCTAGAACACAGTGCTCACAGAAGTCAAGTGTGCTGATCTTCTCACCTTCCAAAAGGTTACGATTGCTCAGCATCTCCAGTCCAGGTGCGCTCATATGACCCAGTCTCACGTGCCATAATCTTGCCTTGTCATCATTAGATAACTGCACTGTAGATGCATTTGCAGAGCCAACAATGGTGCTTCCGGCCAATGTGTAAAGGCCGTTCTCCAGCTTGCCTTTCAGCATGACTAAAGAACCTTTAGTCACCTTCATAGTTCTTGCTTCGCTCATGTACCTGTAGCCTTGTTCATCCAGAGTACCCAAGGAGATCAAATTCTTCTTCAGATCAGGAACATGACGGACTTGTGTAATAGTCCTCACGACTCCATCATGGCAGCGAACTCGAACCGAGCCAATGCCAACTATTGCACAAGTTGCATTATTGCCCATTACTACGGTTCCTCCACTTTTCTCATAGCTGCTAAACCAGTCTTTTCGGAACGTCATATGCAGAGTACAAGCAGAGTCTAACACCCATTTGTTTCCATAATTACTATTATTACACGATGTTGTTAGTACATAATCATTATCAAAATCATGTACCTGTTCAACTGTAGATGCACTCGCTTTTCTTTGGACTTTGACATTGGGCAATCTCGTTCGAAGTGCCCCTTCTTGCCACAACCCCAACACTCTGTATTCTTCTTGTTCACACGAGACTTTGATCCGTACTTTGATTTGCTCTTTCCTTATTGGCTAGTCCGGCCTCTCACAAAGAGCCCACTTGCCTGGTCATCTCTGTCTCTTTCGATGTGTCTCCGCACATCACTAGAGTTAAGTGCTTGCCGCACTTGCTCAATCTTGATAGGCTCCTTGCTATACATCATTGAATTCTCAATATCACGATATCCTGAAGTCAATGAAAATAGCAAAGCACATGCAAGCGTCTCCTCCTCCCTTTTAATTCCTGCAATCTGTAAGTCCATGACAAGTTTATTGAACGCATCTAAATGATCTTGTAACGAAGTACCCGACCCCATCTTAAATGTGTGAAGACGCCGTTGTAACAACATCCTTGTTGTCACTGATCGTTCTTGGTATAGCCCTTCTAGCTTTTCCCATAACTGTTTGGCCGTCTCTTCGGTACCTGTACTCACTTCACAAAGCACGTTAGGTGCAAGGGATAGTTGGATTGCACTCAATGCATCCCCTTCAATCTTCTCCATGTCGGGAGTTGATATATCCTTAGGATACTTTCCGTCAATAGCATGGATTGAACCTTCCCTCCATAGTAACGCCATCATCTGGATCTTCCGGATGTTGAAGTTGTTGCGTCCATTGAATCTATCAATTTCAAACTTCATGGAACTCATCTTTGCTTGTTCTTCCTCCTTGGATCGTTATAGAATCCTGTCGCTCTGATACCAATTGTTAGCGGAAACGTAAAAGAAAGAACACAAGATTTAACGTGGTTCGGATCAAAATAATCCTACGTCCACCAGAGAACAATTGCCTTACTATTATTTACAAAGGAAGGGGAGATTTCCCAATTACACTTAAGAGAATTTCTCTCTTAACTCTCTACTTACAACAATATATTGTATTGTTTTTGGGATGGTTTCTACAAATGAAAGAGTGCATCTATTTATAGGGGTAAGGAACTCCTCTTGATGTCATTGGTGACATCAAACTACCTCCTCTTGATGTCATGGGTGACATCAAAGGAGAAGCTTCCTCCTAGCATTCATGCCAACTCTTTCCACCAACTCTTCCAATTGCATGCCATTGTTGACTAAATCTAAACCAACATTTTCAGCATGCCATTGTTGACTAAAACATAAACCAACATTTTCATGCTATTTTACAGTCTATTTTGCACCTAGCTTCAGGGTTTGAGCGAACCTTTACAGCACTGTATTAAGACCGAATTGTCTTCAATTAATAAAATAAATTAGTTTGTAAGGAAGAGCATTTAATCCTTATAAGGTCTTAACAGGGGATCAGTAGTAACCCAACTAACTAATGTCATATTGGCATTGCTAATACTCCACATTAATAATGTGGACTCCATGTCTGTACCAAATGCTGGGCTGTTATCCAGTCTTGCTATACTCTTAAAACAAGTACCAAAATGAGTACACAATACAATACCAAGCCTGAAGAGCAACTTTGATAAGTTGAAATAGGTTTTATAGGAGTGAAGATCATGAAACAAGCTCCAATACATGAGCAGTAGACAGTATCTGGTTCCCTTGCCTCTTTTTCACTTGCTCTAGAGTTTATTCTTACGGTAAAGCAACTCCTTTTAATCGTGGAGTAAGAGCTTAGGGACAGAACAGATTTTCTTCCAGGTCAAAGATTAGCAACCCCTTTTGAATGTGTTTTTTTTTTTCCCTTTCTGCATTTCTTATTAAACTGCTTTATGCATATTACAGTGGTTTGTGTGTCACTATTTGTACTGGATTATCTAATCAGATCATTTTGCCATGCTTCTTTATCAGTTCAGTTGGCTTAACTTTTACTTCCCATACAGGTGTCCCCAGCGCATTGCAAGGCGAGGGAATTATGGAGCATTCCTTATGGATAATCTTCCTCTTGTCAAGTCTCTGGTAGAAAAGCTGGCTAACAATCTTAATGTTCCAGTGTCATGCAAAATCAGAGTTTTCCCAAATTTGCAAGATACACTTAGTTATGCAAAGATGTTAGAGGAAGCTGGTTGTTCTCTTTTAGCGGTGCATGGGCGAACAAGGGATGAAAAAGATGGAAAGAAATTCAGAGCCAATTGGGAGGCCATCAAGGCTGTTAGAAACGTTGTTAGAATTCCTGTCCTTGCTAATGGTGATATACGGCACATGGATGATGTACAGAACTGCTTGGACGAGACTGGTGCGGATGGGGTACTGTCGGCAGAGTCTCTTCTTGAGAATCCAGCACTGTTTGCAGGATATCGAACTGCTGAATGGGGATTGGGCAGTGCAGGAATCAGGGAAGATGGTAAGTTAGACCAGGCTGAGTTACTCAAAGAATATTTGGAGTTATGTGAGAGATATCCAGTGCCATGGAGAATGATCCGCTCCCATGTGCACAAGATGTTGGGAGAGTGGTTTAAGATCCAGCCAAGCGTTAGAGAGGATTTTAACAAACAATCCAAACTCACCTTTGAATTTCTTTATGACTTGGTGAATCGATTAAGGGAACTTGGGGTGAGCATACCACTTTATGTGAAGGAAACCCGGGAAGAGGCAGCATCTTCAAATGGACACGTGGCATAAATTATTCCCGTCTGTAAGTGGGATGATACCTAATTGAAAATCAAAATAGATCCTGTCATTCTTTTCTCCAGATTGATTGCTGGTGAAGCAAAATTAGAGATTGGCCAAAATAGCAGGTATAAAAGTATCTTAACTTTTTGTGCTCAATTTTTGTGTGATAATCTGTTGTATTCTATGAGGACAAAACTTGAACTCCCGAATTATTGTATTTCAAATTTCGTTCTGAACTGATTCTTTGGGAGATTTGTGTGGTAGAGTTCTAAGTGCATGTTTAGAACTAATGTAGTGGCCCATCAACTTCATAATTGCTTTCCACTTGAATTTCTAGCTGTTTAATAGTATTTTTTTTCCACGCCTTGCGATGATGCCTGCAAATATTTCATGGTCCAAAGAAATTTGTTGATAGGACAATAGTGGAGAATAGCACAAGGGGTGCTCATAGTGAATATTCATTACTCTAGAAATGGTGATCGAAAGGATCATACGACGAACTCATTTGTTTGTCTCTTCCTTACAATCTAGTAAATGAAAATAGATATGTCTTTGCTTTTTAATAAAAAAGAATTTTAGATTTATGTTCTTGAAGACTGACGTACTTAGTAGAAAGAGCGACGCCCAAAATAGAAGAAGGTGAAGGTCTATTTATGAACAAATTTACCGAACTTCCAATAAGAAAATTTGGAAGTAAGAATTGGAACAGCTCAAAATGTTATACTCGTTAAATATTCTCATGCAACTGATATGGAATGTTAAAAACTGTCAACAACCGGCAAGTTCAAAAAAGAGAAATTTCAGAAACCACTATGTTTTAGTGGTCTAACTAATTGTAGCTACTATTTATTATATTACTTTATGTAGCTATGTTTTTAAAATTTTTAGGGGTCGTTTGGTAGGATGCATTAGATGCATTAGCTTTGTATATTAATAATACGTTATTTGGTAGATATTTTGAACCTATGCATTAGTTATACATCCTATTTGGTATTATCTTATATATAACTAATGCATAGAAAATAACGATATTACCAATGCAATGAGTTTTAAATTTTAATGCATGCATTAGCTTAGTTAAAGATAAATTTGTCCTTCAAAATTTATGCTTGATTAAATTATGCTAGTTAGTATATTAATACAAATTCAAAATAATCCAAATAGTGAGAAATAAAATTATTTCCCTAGTAAATAAATAAATACTTTGCATATCCTTTTTTATAAATAAATATTTAATTTTATGTTACAATATAGGTAGACAATTAAAATGATTTTTTAAAGATTTCATGTAAAAATATTTCTCAACATATGTTTCTTTTAAAAAGTTAGAGTGGAGACTAGTTTTGAGGGCATTCTTCTAAATAAACAATTCTTTTAGAAATTGTACAATACTTTAATACATCAACTCGAATAATGGATAAGAAATATGTCAGCATAACTAATGAAAGCATAACTAATACCAGTATTACTAATACACCATATTCAATATTATTCTTATGCACCCTACTAAACGATCCCTTAGAGTGTATTCGATGTTTTCAAGTCTACTGTATTCATGAATACATTAGCATTTCTAGGCGTGAAATAGAGGATTACAGCTAGACATATTTTTGTATTCGAGTTTATTTGACTATATTCATGGCGTGAAACGTGGGATTACAGCTGGACATATTATTGTATTTGACTTTACTCACTGTGTGAAAAATGGGATTACATTATTTTTAAACGGAAAGTGAATCAATTTACATAATAGATTCCTAATATAACTCAACAAACTCGATTTTAACACATAAAATTTGTACTTTCAGTTATAAAAAAGATTCTCAACCGAAAAACACCCCAATAACATAGCAATCTTCATAGAAATTATATAATACATCTGAATACATAAATTATACTATTAATTAAAAAAAATATGAATATATTCATGGAATATAGTAAGATAGTGAATACAATAAAATATATAGAATATAATGGATACATTGAAATACAATGAAAAAAAAGACAATGAATACAATGAAATACATAGAATCCAACGAGATACATTAAAATACAATTGAAAAAAATAACAAATACAATGAAATACATCGAGATACATTGAAATATATTAACAGAAAATTCAAGTTGCTCAACTACCAACTTTGTCGTCTTTGTTCAAGAACAACCCTAATATCGTCTCGTTGAAGCAATATCAGTATCCAGTCCTCGCTCGTCGTCACTGTTGCCTCCGGTTGTCGACGATTAGCACGTAATTACCGATGAAATAACGAATACTTTTGTTATTCTGATATGTTGCGTCATAGAATGAGATTGGGACGCTAAGGGCGGCGGTATCAATGAATAACGGCCACGGTCAAAACGGTAACAGTGGCAATTGCTCCAGCGTTCGACGGAGGAAGACATCGGGAAGTAGAGAAAGGGAGAATAAATATGGGGTAAAGGATAGGAGAAATTGAGAGGATATGAGAGAGAAAAATAATACAAAGTTTATTTTATTGTTAAAGGGTAGAAGGTGACCATAAATAGATATTTGATTATAAAAAATCAAAAGGTAGCTATCGAATATAATTTTATAAAAGAATATTTATTTAAAATAAATAAGGTATAATCCTTTGCTATAGGAGCTAGGGGTGTCCAAAACCGATCCGAAACCAAAAACTAAATTGAACCGAAGCTTAATGGTGATTAAGTTTTTTTTATATTAACGGCTTATCAATTTGGAGGTGGGTTATTCAATTTTCTTAACGGCTAATCCGTTAACCCGTTAAGATATATATATATATATATATATATATATATATATATATATATATATATATATATAAACCAAGGAGTTTAAACGAGCAACTAACAACATGTTGTAATCACAAATCATAATACCATCAAAGTGATATCAACTGTGCATTCTCATATTTGAAGCAATCATGTTATTGGTTAGTGCTTTATTTTTCAAATAGCAACTCTTTT
The DNA here is from genome assembly GCA_032618575.1 of Nicotiana noctiflora. Lineage (NCBI taxonomy): Eukaryota > Viridiplantae > Streptophyta > Magnoliopsida > Solanales > Solanaceae > Nicotiana > Nicotiana noctiflora. The sequence continues at coordinate 177,181 of JASVEL010005823.1, forward strand.
GAAAGAAAGTGAAATTCAACAGAAGAAAATCTAATGGCCAGTTAAAGTATTTCTTATGGTTTTTCTGGAATGGTGAAGTGGTCTTATGGTTAACAATAGAAAATATTGATAGTGTAACCATTTAGGATTTTCGAAAGGGGGTGGGTATGGAGATTGAACTCTCTTCGTGCACTTCTCTATTATCCCTAATATTACGAATAGAAAGCTAATCTATAGAGTTTGATTCCCAAGATGGTCAGTGAAGTCACGTATAACTTGCATATATCTTGATCTTTGAGCGAAAAAGTTAACTAAAGGAAACCCATAAAGAAAATCTAATGGCCAGTTGAAGTATTTCTTATGGTTTTTCTGAGAATGGTGAAGTGGTCTTATGGTTAACAATAGAAAACATTGATATTGTAACCATTTTGGGTTTTCGAAAGGGTGTGGGTATGGAGGTTGAACTCTCTTCATGCACTTCTCTATAATCCCCGATGTGAGCACGTGATTTTTGCCCCATAAGAGAAATACTCCCAAAGATTCAAAATAAAATAATTTTAGTTTTCTTGCAATTGTTGTGAATTTTGTGTTATTTTTCTTGTATTATTTGCATTTTTATCTGTGCATATTTGCTTGTTTAAATAAATAAAATATACAAAAAATATGTTGCATATGTATATAAAATTCAAGTTTACAATTAAGTTTATTTTACATAAATGAAAAGTCATAAAAAATATGTATTTTTGCATTTTTTAAGCATTTAATGTCCAAATCGTGCAATTTTATTTTTATTAATGTTTAATTTTGTGTGATAATTATTATTATGAGTTAATTAGTATTTCAAGATAATTTTTAGTTTTTATAAATTAATCTTAGTATTTTTGGGCTTTATTAATTAGGATGTTGAATAATGAAGAAGAACAAAATAGAAAAAATTTGGATTGGGCCATCTTGCAAATTAAGTTACAAGCCCAATCCTAAGCACCCTTACTCAACCCAAAACCCCTTGGCCCAAAAAGAAAATTTCAGATTTTTAGCCAAAAATAATCATAATCACATAACATAAAGTAGTGGGGGCAATGAAATAAAGGAAGAAAACATGGAGAGGAAAACATGGAGAGGAAAACATGGATTAGTGGGTTTTCTTTAAATTAAAAAATATATTCTTTTTAATAAAAAGATCTGAAAATTTTCGAAATTCTTGCCTATAAATAGAAGAGAAGATTTATGAAAAAGGAGGGAGAGAAAAAAGAGAGTAAAAGTAGGAAGAGAAGAAAAAATAAAAAAATTATCTGCTGTGGTATACACTCGATATACACTGTGGACACAGAAGTATACACAGCAAAAAATTTAATTTTTGAGAGTTTCTTTTGAGAATTGAAAAGAGTCCAAAGCTAGAAAGACAAAACAAAGAGAAAATCTGGAATATATTTTTCTTTTCTATTTTTTACTGGTTTTTGTTTTTTTTTCTCCGTATTGCTGGAATTTTCGGGATTGAGGTGTTGAAGCTACTGCTGGTTGTTACTGTTGTTGTTGCTGTATTTTCACCGCCCTGTTGATTTTTCATCTTCCATTCCTTTCAAAACCAGGTACACATTCTAAAAACCATGTGTTGATATAAGCTCGAATTGGAAGTTGAAGTTTTGAAATGAAATAGAAAAGCAAGTTGTTGATTAATATTTATTGTTATTTTTCCGTTTTATTAGTTTTGTCAAATTGTAGTTAGCTCTATAATTTGAAGAATAAATTGGTCATTTAATCGGCTTGTGAGGGAACACCTTTTGTACTAATATAGAGTAGCCTTTTATGCATGTAATTAATTAGGACTTTTTCTTTTCTTGTAAAGATAAATTAAATAAAAAATGTAGCCACTTTAGGATTATCCTTTTAAATAAAAAAATGTTACGAGCCTTGCTAAATAGAAAAATAAAATCGCGGGGCCCCCCAATAAGAATGTTCACTTTTTTCTTAAAAAATAATCAAATGCGGTAAATGATTTAAAATTGCATTATAGTATTGAACATGTTTTAAAAATCGGATATTTAGCCATTACAATAATTTAAGCGACCGTGCTAGAACCACGGGATCCGGGGGTGCCTAACACCTTCCCTCGGGTCAACAGAATTCCTTACTTAGAATTTCTGGTTCGCAGACTTCATTTGGAAAGTCGAAAATTTCCTCGATTTGGGATTTAAATAAATTGGTGACTTGGGACACCATAATTTATTCCAAGTGGCGACTTTGAAATAAATAAATAATCCTATTTCGAATATTGTCACTTAAATTGGAAAAACTCCCTTGTACGTTTATCCCTCGGGGTAAGCGCGCCAAAAGGAGGTGTGACAGCTCTGGCGACTCTGCTGGGGACACAAACCCAGAACCACTGGTTTAGGGTTTAAGAATTCGAGCTTTGAATAATTGTTGTATTTGGCTTATTTATTATCTGATTTTATTACATGTTTATATTTAATATGCTAAATGTTGCTTTTACCGCTTTGATATTTTGTGAATTGTATATAAATTGTGCCGATACCCATTTTCCTCTTCTGAGTCTCGTTGAAATATAATATCGGGCATTTGCTGGACATAGCCCGTTTTTCTCAAGATAGCTGTGGTGCTTGGCACCCGGTGAAGGATTTGTAGTCACACATGTTTAGGCGGGGAGTATTGTCTATTAAGCCGGAAAGTCATGCTACCGGTGCACTGACACTCCTCGACTCGAGTTGTCCGCTCGAGTTAAAGCCAGTCTAGACACCTTTTCCAACAGGATGATGACTTAGAATGACAAAACCTTATGCCGGATCCCCGATAGGAACGTATATTTGCATCATGCACAATTTGACTTAGGAGGCTCAACACAGGGGTTGGGCCTGTCTAGGACAGGTGTACCTGAAACAAAAGACCAACTTGTTGCATCTTTGTCTGTGCATTTATTTGTTTCGATCTTACATGCCGGCCGGTTTGTTATTAAAAAAGAGAGAGGTTAAGAAGTGGAAGATGTCAAGGTGAAAAATCAAAATAATTTTATGAAAAATGGTATGTTTTTCTTAGAAAATAATTTTTGAAAAAAAAAATGAAAAAAAAATGAAAGAAAAAGAATCTCCGAATAAATTTTGTTAATTTTAAATAGTTAGTTTTCTTTAAAATTTTTCCTTTTTGAAAAATGCAAAAAATTCCAAATAAATTTTTTTAGTTCCGTAGAAAATAATTTTTGAAAACTGCAAAAAAAAATTGATTTTATTAAACATAGGTTAATTTCTTTGAAAATAATTTGTTTTAGAAATGCTGTTTAAAAATAGTTTGTTTTCTTTTCTTAAAATGATTTAGTTCTTTTATCCGAACTACGCGGGTCTGATTCTCACCGGATGTGAGATACGTAGGAAAACCTCATCGGTTCCGACCCCAACTTTTAAAAAAAATATATTAAAAAAAAATAAAAATAAAAAAATGTTCTCGTTTAGTTCCTTCATTAAAATCTTTTTTTTTATAAAATTCAAAAAAAAAAGAGTAAAAGTAGTTCAAAAAAAAAACAAAAAAAAACAAAACAAAAAAAAAACAAAAAAAAAAATGGTTTCGTTCTTTCTACTGCTTTTCATGAAATAAAAAAGAAAAATCAATAAAAATCAAAATTTAAAAATATGGATTTTACTCCAAAACAAATAAATTTTTATTTTTAGAAGTCTTTCTATCAAAAAGCAAAACAAAAAGCAAAAAAAAAAATATATATATATATATATAAAAAAAAAAGCAAAAATATGAATATATTTTCCTTTTTTCTCTTAAAGCATTTCTTTCAAGAATTAGTTGATTTACTCAATTCCCGATTTTCCGAACTACGCTCGGTCTGATTCATGCGGGGACATGATACGTAGGCAATCCACATAAGATTCGACCATCACCAAAAGAAAAAGAAAAAAAATGAAAAAAAGAGAAAAAAAAAAGAAAGAGAAAATTGATAAAGAGAGGAAGAAGATGCAAGCAAAGGAAAGTATAAGCCGGAGTAACGCATTACAATCGAATACAAGTAGCAACACGATCAACTATATAAGTGCATCACACCCAACGTGATATTACTTATTTGTTATGTTGTTTCAGACTAATCGTTTGTTTGCCAAACTCCAGGTTTTAGAAAATAGTGGTTGATTTTGTGGTACTCTGGCTTCACATTCATACTTCACGAGGTCCAAAAGAAAAGTTCAGCAGCCCGTTGCGAAATCAAAAGAAAGTACCCATCCTTATTTCACAAGGTCGAAAAGAAGTGCCAACATGTCTTCAGAAATCCCTTTGCTAACCGTTCCCATTTTAACTGGGATGATTTATGAAGACGAAGAATTCGATCAAGCGCTTAAGGCCATAATTGTTATTGCTGATGTGGAAAGGAAGCCCAAGGCGGCCCTGAAACAGGAGAAAGGGGAAAAGAAGAGTAAAATCACTGAGTTAGAACCAGAAAGGGAAATTGGTGCACCTAAGCAAGCCCATGTGACATGGGGGGCAATTAAGACACCATGGTTGAATGAGCCGGTGTTTGTTGGACGCGTACCACAGAAGCTTAAAGACCGTCAAGAGGAAGATAATGAGGATTTCATGATTGAAGAGAGTGAAGGAAAACATGAGCCAAAGCTCTGCGATACCACATGGTCGAGCCAGGGAAAGGGACTATCACCGTTGAGATGGGACCAGATGCGAAACTCCAAAACTGAAAGGCTAGGCCATTCCCAATCAGGCGGAAGCCCCAGTAGATTTGTCCTGTCGCATTTTTTCTGCATCCCGAGTTATTTCGGGGTGTAAATTGGATGTTTCTTTTAGTTTTTGTCTTTAAAATTTCGAATGTGAATCCTGTTTTATCCTTTCGATTCCAAGAAATGGAATTAATATTTCATCGTCTGTTTCCTTTTCTTTTGTTATTTTTTATTCTTTCAGACTTGTTTTGGTTTTCTTTTTCTCTTCTCTTTAGTTCAAATCATGCAGCTTTAAATAACATGACATGCTTTCGGACTTCATGCCTAGATCCCAAAACGCTGTCAGACTTCAGAATAATGAATCGAGAGTTGAAATGCACAAAAGTTTATTTTGAGGAAATGAAACAATGAATTGGAATAACCGAAGGAAAATTGGTTCGCATACGAAAGGGGTGTGTTGTACTCAGGGAATACCCGAGTAATTATCCCAACAAAGAATGGCCCATGCTTGCAACAAGAAAGTGCGGCCCAGGAATCTCGAAATAGACCAACCTGCGTTAAGGCGAATTCCTCCTCATTACCAAGAAACAAAAGGAAAATTTCGCTCCTAATTGGAAGGATCCATACATCATCCGAAAAATATCACTGAAAGGGACACTGTGTCTGGGAGACATCGAAGGAAATGATTTTGAGACAGTAGTCAGTACAGATGCAGTATAAAACTACTATGTCAGGACCTCCTGCGACGTTGGCTGTTGTATAATTGAGATGACGAAGGCTTTCTTTCTTGCTACCCCAAACACTATGAATCTTTTGTAAAACCCTTTGAGCCGGTTACCTTTCTTTGGCTACCCTCTTTGGAATCCAAATCAAAAAAAAAAAAAAACCAAAAACAAAAACCAAACAAAACAAAGTATCCCGAACTACGTTCTGACTTGATTCCGAAAGGATACGTAGGCAACCTCTTCCTGAGGTTCAGTCACACCAAAACAAAAATCCCAATTTCCCCAAAAATTAAACTGGGGCAGATGATATGACGGTTCAGTTTAAATCCGTCAAGATGGTTCCAGAGTTGTAATTCCAGTCAATTTCCTTTTTACCCAAAAAACCTTGTTCAAGTCCTTCGGATCAATTGGCAAAGGCAAGGAAGTGAAGAATGTCATTGACGGAAATCTGACACAGTCTGAATTGAGAGAAACAAAATGAGAGAGTCTTATCGGTGAAAACCTTCGGGCACCATAAGGCGATGGCGATTGGAAAAGCTAAAAATGAGAGAGTCCGTTTAGTGAAAACTCGCAAAGAGCACTATCAGGCGACAGGGAGAAGAGAAATAAGAGGGATCGATTGGCGGAAACCCGCAAAATGCGCCACCGACCAAAAGAAAGACGTCCATTCACTAAAGAATTTTGGCAAGATTCCCTGGTTTTGAAATTACGAATCAATGGGTTCATAAGAAGTTGGAAAGTTTATATGGGTCAGGCGTCCAGTCCAAGAAGCATGTCATGTTTATTTGAAGTCAGCATGCATCCCAGATAAGTCCTTCTTTTTTCCCCGAAAGGGACGTTTCTCTTTAAACTCATTTCCTTGCTTTTTGTATAGTTATTCTTTGAATCCCTTTCGGTTTAATTTTAATTCCGAAACTATTACAAAGAAAGGCGGCAGGACCAGTTTTACAGGATTCCGTCTGGTAAAAAGGCAAAGAAAGATATCCAGCCTCAGTGGTGTATTGATCCAATCCCGACTGATCATGAGGGTCGATCATTTGCAAAGGAAAGGACATTAAGAAGGAAAAGGAAATCAAAGGCTAAGGTTTTAAAAACGGAACGAGACAGAAAGACAGAGCCCACACAGGCGAGTCCTCAAAGAATTTCGAGTTTGAACCCGGTCAGTGTGAAAAGAAGTCACCCCCAAAGACAATTGGTAGCAAAGTTCTCAATGGAAATGGGGCAATCAAGGCCACAAAGTCAACCACTTTTTCAACTAATAAAATATTCTTTGTTCAAAGCATGTCTATTTAATTGTGCAAAAAGAAGGTACAACTCAAAGAAGTGAAGTACCAAGCATTGAAATGGCTTTGGAACAAGGAAAGCGCATAAAAAGGGAAGTTTCTTTTCAAAAGCTTTATCTTATGCATCTGTTAAAAAAAAAAAAAAAGAAGAGAAAATACCTAAAAGAAGGCCCAAAAGGAAGAATAAAAGAAAACAAAATGAAAACTCCAAAAAAAAAAAGAGAATCAAATCATATCGATCCAATATCCGTTTGGACCCCGGTCGAAAAATCGAGGGTCTTTCCGGCCGTAAAGCCGTGAAACTTTTATCCCCGGTCGTAAAACCGAGGATCTCCCCGATCAGAAAAATCGCGGAGCCATTTACTTTTACCCGCCAAAAACCGAGGATCCGACGGCCAAAAAACCGTTAGATATTGTTTGAATTCCGGCCGAAAGCCGTGAAACTTTTATCCCGGTCAGAAAACCGAGGATCTCCCCGGTCGAAAACTGCGGAGCCATTTACTTTTACCCCGACCAAAAACCGAGGATCTAACGACCAAAAAAACTTGTTAGATGTTGTTTGAATTCCGACCGAAAGCCGCGAAACTTTTATCCCTGGTCGAAAACCGAGGATCTCCTAGTCGAAAACTGCGGAGCCATTTACTTTTACCCCGCCAAAAAACCGAGGATCCGACGGCCAAAAAACCGTTAGATGTTGTTTGAATTTCGGCCAGAAAGCCGCGAAACTTTCATCCCCGGCCGAAAACCGAGGATCTCCCCAGTCAAAAAACTGCGGAACCATTTACTTTTACCCCGCCAAAAAACCGAGGATCTGACGGCCAAAAAACCGTTAGATATTGTTTGAATTCCGGCCAGAAAGCCGTGAAACTTTTATCCCCGGTCGAAAAATCGAGGATCTCCCCAGTCAAAAACTGCGGAGCCATTTATTTTTACCCCGGCCAAAAAACCGAGGATCTGACGGCCGAAAAACCGTTAGATATTGTTTGAATTCCGGCCGGAAAGTCGTTGAAACTTTTCTTCCCGGTCAGAAAACCGAGGATCTCCCAGCCAAAATCGCGAGCTATTTACTTTTACCCCGGCCAAAAACCGAAGATCTAACGGCAAAAAAAACCGTTAGATGTTGTTTGAATTCCGCCGTAAAGCCGCGAAACTTTCATCCCCGTCAGAAAACCGAGGATCTCCCAGTCAAAAACTGCGGAACCATTTACTTTTACCCCGGCCAAAAACCGAGGATCCGACGGCCAAAAACCGTTAGATATTGTTTGAATTCCGGCCGAAAGCCGTGAAACTTTTATCCCGGTCAGAAAACCGAGGATCTCCCCAAACTGCGGAGCCATTTACTTTTACCCCGGCCAAAAACCGAGGATCCGACGGCCAAAAAACCGTTAGATATTGTTTGAATTCCGACGGAAAACCGTGAAACTTTTTATCCCCGGTCGAAAACCGAGGATCTCCCGGTCGAAAACCGTGGAGCCATTTACTTTAACCCATGCCAAAAACCGAGGACCCGACGGCCAAAAAACCGTTAGATATTATTTGAATTCCGGCCGAAAGCCGCGAAACTTTTATCCCGGTCGAAAACCGAGGATCTCCCGATCGAAAACTGGCCGAGTCATTTACTTTTACCCCGCCAAAAAACCGAGGATCCGACGGCCAAAAACCGTTAGAAGTTGTTTGAATTCCGCCCAGAAGTCGCGAAACTTTCATCCCCGGCCGAAAACCGAGGATCTCCCCGATCAAAAAACTGCGGAACCATTTACTTTTACCCCGCCAAAAAACCGAGGATCCGACGGCCAAAAACCGTTAGATATTGTTTGAATTCCGCCCAGAAAGCCGTGAAACTTTTTATCCCCGGTCAGAAAACCGAGGATCTCCCAGTCAGAAAACTGCGGAGCCATTTACTTTTACCCCGGCCAAAAAACCGAGGATCCGACGGCCAAAAACCGTTAGATATTGTTTGAATTCCGGCCAGAAAGCCGTGAAACTTTTATCCCGGTCAGAAAACCGAGGATCTCCCAGTCAGAAAACTGCGGAGCCATTTACTTTTACCCCGGCCAAAAAACCGAGGATCTGACGGCCAAAAAACCGTTAGACATTGTTTGAATTCCGGCCAGAAAGCCGTGAAACTCTTCTTCAAAATCCCGGTCCGAAAGCCGTGGAACGTTTATTTGTGAAATTGTGATTTTCTTACCCAATACCAAAGAGTCTTTTTAATCGCTTTCTGTGTCACAACTAACTCACGAAATTTTCCTAGCAAAACTGGGGCAGAAAAATTTCGTTCGTTTGTTTGTTTTGTTGTCTAAATAGGTTTGACCTCGGGACGCAAGGATCGAGATAACCTACAAATGGAACATCAATCCGGAATGAAGAAAATAAGAAAGGAACCAAAAGAAAAGAGTTCAAACGTTGGAGTAAACAAAGGCGCGGATTGCTCAGAAGATGATTGAAGTAACAAGCTCCGCCGACTCCGTTCCACTCAATGTTACAGAAATAAACAAAGCACATACAACTTGTTGAGCATCAAGATTCGGATCGAGGTCTACAACAAATCAGCTAAGATTCAAGATCAAGTTTCCAAGAGAATCATAGATAGGAATCTTGTAACTCATAGTTTGATAGCATAGCTAGTTCAACTTTAATTTCTCTTTTTGGTGTAATAAGGAGATCAGTAAGCAGTAAGCACCAACAGCAGCAACGATAGCAACAGTAACAGCAAGTGTCAGTTCACGGTAGTCCCAGCTACCAAAACTTCCCGAACTACATTGACCTGATTCTCGTTTAGCCCAGGATATGTAGGAGGCCTCTCGAAGCGAAGGCTCGGTCAAGATCTTTTCAAAATGCTTCACACGGAGTGCTCGGACGGGCAAAAATCGCTCGTATTAGCTCATTATCTTTGCACGAAAACTCTTCGAGTTTACACGCAAAGAGGGGCAGCTGTGAGCACGTGATTTTTGCCCTATAAGAGAAATACTCCCAAAGATTCAAAATAAAATAATTTTAGTTTTCTTGCAATTGTTGTGAATTTTGTGTTATTTTTCTTGTATTATTTGCATTTTTATCCGTGCATATTTGCTTGTTTAAATAAATAAAATATACAAAAAATATGTTGCATATGTATATAAAATTCAAGTTTACAATTAAGTTTATTTTACAGAAATGAAAAGTCATAAAAAATATGTATGTTTGCATTTTTTAAGCATTTAATGTCCAAATCGTGTAATTTTATTTTGATTAATGTTTAATTTTGTGTGATAATTATTATTATGAGTTAATTAGTATTTCAAGATAATTTTTAGTTTTTATAAATTAATCTTAATATTTTTGGGCTTTATTAATTAGGATGTTGAATAATGGAGAAGAACAAAATAGAAAAAATTTGGATTGGGCCATCTTGCAAATTAAGTTACAAGCCCAATCCTAAGCACCCTTACTCAACCCAAAACCCCTTGGCCCAAAAAGAAAATTTCAGATTTTTAGCCAAAAATAATCATAATCACATAACATAAAGTAGTGGGGGCAAGGAAATAAAGGAAGAAAACATGGAGAGGAAAACATGGAGAGGAAAACATGGATTAGTGGGTTTTCTTTAAATTAAAAAATATATTCTTTTTAATAAAAAGATCTGAAAATTTTCGAAATTCTTGCCTATAAATAGAAGAGAAGATTTATGAAAAAGGAGGGAGAGAAAAAAGAGAGGAAAAATAGGAAGAGAAGAAAAAATAAAAAAATTCTCTGCTGTGGTATACACTCGATATACACTCTGGACACAGAAGTATACACATCAAAAAATTCAATTTTTGAGAGTTTCTTTTGAGAATTGAAAAGAGTCCAAAGCTAGAAAGACAAAACAAAGAGAAAATCTGGAATATATTTTTCTTTTCTATTTTTTACTGGTTTTTGTTTTTTTTTTCTCCGTATTGCTGGAATTTTCGGGATTGAGGTGTTGAAGCTACTGCTGGTTGTTACTGTTGTTGTTGCTGTATTTTCACCGCCCTGTTGATTTTCCATCTTCCATTCCTTTCAAAACCAGGTACACATTCTGAAAACCATGTGTTGATATAAGCTCGAATTGGAAGTTGAAGTTTTGAAATGAAATAGAAAAGCAAGTTGTTGATTAATATTTATTGTTATTTTTCCGTTTTATTAGTTTTGTCAAATTGTAGTTAGCTCTATAATTTGAAGAATAAATTGGTCATTTAGTCGGCTTGTGAGGGAACACCTTTTGTACTAATATAGAGTAGCCTTTTATGCATGTAATTAATTAGGACTTTTTCTTTTCTTGTAAAGATAAATTAAATAAAAAATGTAGCCACTTTAGGATTATCCTTTTAAATAAAAAAATGTTACGAGCCTTGCTAAATAGAAAAATAAAATCGCGGGGCCCCCCAATAAGAATGTTCACTTTTTTCTTAAAATATAATCAAATGCGGTAAATGATTTAAAATTGCATTATAGTATTGAACATGTTTTAAAAATCGGATATTTAGCCATTACAATAATTTAAGCGACCGTGCTAGAACCACGGGATCCGGGGGTGCCTAACACCTTCCCTCGGGTCAACAGAATTCCTTACTTAGAATTTCTGGTTCGCAGACTTCATTTGGAAAGTCGAAAATTTCCTCGATTTGGGATTTAAATAAATTTGTGACTTGGGACACCATAATTTATTCCAAGTGGCGACTCTGAAATAAATAAATAATCCTATTTCGAATATTGTCACTTAAATTGGAAAAACTCCCTTGTACGTTTATCCCTCAGGGTAAGCGCGCCAAAAGGAGGTGTGACACCCGATATTACGAATAGAAAGCTACAGAGTTTGATTCCCAAGATGGTTAGTAATGTCCTGTATAACTTGCATAAATCTTGATCTTTGAGCGAACAAGTTAACTAAAGAAAACCCATCTTCACCGTAGATCAAACCAGCCATGCTATCATCTGAACCTTATTTGGAGAAGCCAACATATAGTGATACAAAATTACGGAGATGAACAAGTATTTGCCATGTTGGAAATTCTTGCTGGCTAGCAATATCCTTTTAATCAAGTTTCTAGTAAACAAAAATAATCACTCGCATGTGTATATATATATAACACTAGGCCGATAAACCGTCCGATAAGAGCTAAACCGATACCAATCCACCCGATACCTTATCGGGTGGCTAGCGGAACAATACATTTAAAAGCCGATAACCGATAAGCCAAACTGTTAAAAGTAAATAACCGCACAATATGCCCAATAAGCAGCCCTAATGGGAGCCATCAAGCAATTTCAAACCGAGAGATTTCTTATCTTAGGAAAGATTACGCAGTTAAGTAGTTCCCTAGGCTCAGGAATGTTTATGTGCTAACATACTCAATTTAGCTTTATAAGAAACAGCTTTACGTATTAATGTTTATCAAAACAACCAAAAAAAGTAAATAAATGCAAATTAATCATCCCTGATTGCGAGAACAAATAATAATAGGACTAAAATGCAAAGGAATCGTCACTTGGCAGCAATGATATCTTGATAGTTTCCACTGAGTTGGGACCAAAAGCAAAGTTTATAATACGGAAGAAATTAGATATAGTAAAAGAACTCTTATTTCAGGAATGAATAACAATGGCGACATGTTTCCACTGTCCGAAACAACTGTAGCTTCCGCCTGTTATACACATGATGATTGAGAACAATGAGAAGCAGAATCAGGTATAATTTCCAACTATAATGGTTTACTTTGCCACTGCAACAAAAACCAAGTCAGCATCATTTGCCAGAAGATTGTGAGCTATCAGCAGGCTATGAACACCATAGTTTGAAGTTGCATTAGAACCATCATACCAACATTATTAAAGACTACACCAGAGGTGGATACTGCTTGGCCTGTAGCCTAACCCGCTTCTTGTACTCGATAGCATCCTGCATAAGGTCAACCATGATCAATCATCTCATTTTAAAGCTTATAAATTGCTAGACCTCTCACGTGCGAGCCTCGTTCTTGTTTCGTGGCCAAGCACGTGAAAATTAATAATTTTTTTTGATAAATCAATGGGGGTGAGACTAAAAGCCCACATGCATGTGTGGTCTGACACTACGTTGAAATGTGTAACCAACTCATCTAAAAGTTTAAGCTATTAAAGAGATCACATATTTAGGGTGTGTTTGGTACGAAAAAAAAAACATTTTCCGAAAAAAATTTCTTTCATTTCAACCAAAAATGTAATTTCTTTTTATGATGTAGAAAAAATATTTTCTTTCATTTGAACAAAATGAGTATTTTCTTTTAATAATATAGAAAAAGTATTTTCTTTCATTTCAACACAATGAGTACTTTCTTTTCATGTTGTACAGAGAGTACTTTCCTTTTCAACCAAAAAAGAGTATTTCCTTTAAGTTATAGAGCACAAATTTCAATGTTGTTTTGCGTGAAAAAGTAAAGCAGCACATTAGTTCCTTTGCGTTTGTATGAATTCTTAAAAGAATAATTAAATTTTTGCAGAAAATAGAATTGTGAAAATGTTGGAAATTGGGGTTGGGATTTTTTTTTTGGGGGGGGGGGGGGGAGCACAGGAAACATGCAAATTTGGGGGAAGGGGAGTGAATAAAGTAGCATACAAAATTATTTTCTACTCTCTAAACGGGACACTAAAAAATATTTACCGGAAAACTTTTTCACTCACCAACCAAACAAGGAAAAATATTTTCCTTCATACCAAACACACCCTTAATTACTTAATTATATTGTCTTCAACATTATATAAGGCAGTAACAAACTCCTAATTTAAGCCTACATCAATCAACAATGCATGGATATTACATATTTCAATTCCAACACAATTTTATCAGTCCCACTAAATACAGAAACTGGAATATTCTCCCAACAGTTACTTTATAGGACATGCATCAAACAGTTATAGAATTTGAAATTGACACAATTCGAGCAAGTGAAAAATGAATGGTGAGGTCCTTGAGCTATGTTATACAATTCATTCAGACTGATGATGTTGCTCTAAGGACCTCCAAAAAATATACTCGTATCTAAATCATTCCAGCCTCAAACAACCAAAAAAAGCCATATCTACACTTTTATATGGAGACATAGTGAAGCTGAAGAACTAGCTAATACTGTCAACTTTGTAAATGATGAGGATAATACTCCTTTGTCCCATACTAAGTGGCCTCGACTCGAGTCACGATGGTTAAACTAGTAGTCCCCCTATCCCCTTCTAGACTACCTCATCTGATCCTCCACGAGTGTTTAGCGTGTTATATTGAAAAATGGGTCCATTCTTGAAGCTTTAAAGGTGTCTAGTTGCACCTTTTTGGCAATGTCATACAGAAAATATATTCCTTTTTAAGGAATACAAATTTTGGAAAAATTAGGAATTGAGGGTAAGACAAATGATTTGGGGCAAAGGCAAAATAATTTGATTTGACGAAACCAAAATTACCTGAATAAAGAGATGATACCCTTCAGTTTGGGCAGGATCAGCAGGGTTTGGTTGATCTAACAAGTCTTGGATACCAACCAATATTTGTTTCACTGTAATGGCTGGTCTCCACCCCTACCCATGATAAAAAAATACAATTACCAGCTGCCATATTAGTAAACACAGACAACAAGGGAAATAGTACAGAGAAATGGCACTCTCCACATACACTATCTTCATTGAGGATCGACAAGCAAACTGTTCCTGATGGATACACATTCGGATGGAAGAAGCCTTGTGGGAATTTGCACTTAGGTGGTTTGCTAGGATAATCTTCACTGAAGTGTATCGTAACCGGATAAAAACCGCCTTCCCAATCCGTCTGCATGTAATAAAAAGATCTTAATTACCCAAAAAGCACCTACTAACAATGTACATGGTTAAGAATCAGAAAATGCTAATGTTTATGGTTACTTTTTACTTTTTTTCTATTCTGATTAGGTAAAAAAATTTATTGATGTTGGGCAAAACCCTGTAAGGAATATGGATTTGTGATGCTATAATGGATGGTGGGAGGGGAAGAATCACAAAGTAGAAAAGGAATGAGCTCTGCATATTGTCACCTAGAAATTTTCCATAAAAATAGTACTAGACGTGTTCCAGGTAATTAACCATGGATTAACCTGTTCCATAACATAAAAAGCAAAACTACAGATTACTGTGAACATAAAAAATCTCCCAAATCTTTTTTATTAATCATAATTGTTTAATAATACAAACTACGGTTACAGGAAATAGGAAAACCAACAAATCAAAACAAATCAGGGGTAAAAGAACAAATTAAGGAGCGGCAGCCATATGATCTGTTGTACACAACAAGTATTTACTTCCATAACTTTTACTATTTTGCTCAACTTAATCTGTTTTCTCAATCTGGATTTAAATAGCAATCCCCATTATAAGCTTTTGATTGGACTCTCTGTTGGAAATGGTAAGGGAACAACACCAGCACAGTTTTTCGCATTATGAACCTACTGCTATGACAAAGCGATTTCAAACCAGTCAAGCACATGCATCCACAATGTTCTCATCCCTACATACAGTTTATATACTTTTTACCACTTAGGGAAAGTGAATACCGAGCTGTAACACTTCAAATTCTCATGCCACAGCTAAAAAGTATCTTAAAACACTTTCTAGTGCACACTATGTCCTACAATATATAAGGTAGCTCATTTTTGAAAGTTGAATTATCTATTGGACGGGGAAATGATTGAGTTGATATCCTTCAAAACAGGTCTTTATCACAAAGTGATAGTCATATATGAACTTGATGTAAAGATTTCAAACCAACTTGGATAACCATGAGCGTAGCCTAATGACAGAAACAACAGCAACTCATCGAAACCTCATCTAAAGCTCTCAAATTCCTCTTCACGAATATGGTAAAATTGTCCATTTTGCATCCCCAACTATACCATACATGGTGATATTATACAAAACAATGAGAAACCATTAAATCAAAGTTACTAAGAACGTCAAGTAAAAGATGTCAATTCCAAGGTCATCAAACACATCGGTTAAGTTTTCATTTGCATGCTGCTAAGGGTATCATAAATAGTTCGAGTGGTTTGTGATTTCTTCTTTTTTCCCCGTGGAGGGTGGTAAACCTGCAAATCTTTCAACATTGAGCAGTATGGCGATCAACACATACATCGAATTTTTGACAGGGTCCTAATTAAACATAATGCTAAAAAAAAAATAACCTAGATGCTATAAATTTGACTATCAAAAGGACTTCAATCCAGTAAAATAGAAAACACACGTTATTCGAAAAAGATACACAAGTAACTGCAAAAATACTACAACAGACACAATAAAAAACCAACAAACGGAATCAAATTGGCTGACCCTTTAATTGCTGATCATGAAAGATCATTCACAGTCACAAGTGTTGTGGGGAAACAGAGCAAAGTTTAAATCTTTATATCCTAATAAGAAAAATACAACAAGGGAAACTAAGAAAATACTGATTGGGGTTGATGAAAAGTTGAAAACTTACTCCTGTTTTACCAGGAATGGAGCAGTGCCACACCATCAAGTTCACTGACCCATCCGAAAGTGTCTCTGGCTTAGCTACAAACCCCTAAAAATTAACCAAAATAATAACCATTCAAAAACAAGTAGTACTTAAATTTACAAATCAAAACCATAAAAAAACTGGAAATCAAGATAAGAATTTAAAATAAAAATAAAAACTAACATGAGGGTGATTTTTGCGCCAAGCTTTGCGCTCCTCTGCAAGACGGCCACGGGCTATACCTCCTGACATTACTGTCTTTCTCTAATTTTCTTAACCCAAACAAAATGGAGAAAACAAACTACTATATTGTGTTGCTCAGTATTTGAGGATATGACTTGGGAGGAGCCGCAATTTTGGTGGCTGGGCTTCAGAATCAAGTCTTTCTTGGGTTGTTGGGAATAAAAGATGTTTTTTTAAAGATTTAAATTTGAAGGGTTAATTATTACAAAATTCATTTTGTTTTTTTAGATTAGGGTTTGATAACTAATATCATACGAAATTTTAGTAAATTTTATGTGTTAAAAATAAAAATATTGAGTTTAGTTGAATTTAAATACTTTTTTCGAGTCGAAAATTATTTATTTTAAATTTTTTTTCAAAAGTATTTTTAGAAAAAATAATTTTGAAGAATATTAATTTACGTTTGGCCAATTCTGTTTTTTACGATACGATAAGTAAATTGTATTTGGACAATCTTTTCAAAAAATATTTTTGAGTGTCAAATTATGAAAATAATAGTCCAATTTACAAATTATATAAAAAGAGGAATGAATTTAAATTATAAAAGATTTTAATTAATTTATTTATTTAATCAAAATTAAAAACATAAAATAAATTAGTGCACTTAAAAAAAAATCAAACCTTGTGAAGGAAATAATTGAATCTGGTGATTAGGTTTGTTATGCCAAAGAAGAAAAAAAAGTAAATAGAAGAAAAAAAGAAGAGATTTATTTATAGTAGATAGATTATTCTAAAGAGGAATACATATGGTAGAAATAAAGTACATGATGATATAAACAAAAATAATGTTATGTTAATTAGAGATAATTTAAAAAATATAAATATATGGCAAGAATATATTTGTAGTGAAAAAATTAACTTTTATCGTATACTATTTGGAGTAAACTAGAAATTTCAGCCAAAAAAATCACTTTTATTGCTGCTCAAAAACATTATTTTAGCAATACACCTCACATGCTAAAGAAAGTAATTTTTTCAAAAGTAAATAAAATGCATTTAACCTCCTATAGAAGCTTAACCAAACAGAATCTTAAAGGTCTTTTCATTTGAAGATAAGTTATATTGGAATTAGTTATATTAAGATTGATTATATTGAGATTAGTTATCCTAATATTATTTTTTACTGACTGTTTGGTATATTGTATTTATCTTGAGATTGTTAATTTTACTATTTTATTTTGAAATTACTATTCCACCTCACTGGCAGGTATAAATTACCCATATACTATTTTTAATTTTAAGATAATTTAAACAAGAATTAGTAACCAAAAAAGAAATAAGGACATACTAAAGTTTATCTCACAATTATTTTTGCTTATTTATCGTACCAAAACCCATTTGTCAAAAGGCTTCTTATACCTCTAAGGATCATAGTCCTACGAAAAAAACTTGTTTATATCCATTATGCAAAATACTTATTTAAAATCAATAATTTAATGTTAAGAGTTACTACAAAATCAAGCAAAATGTATGTTATTTAATAATGATAGAGCAATAAACTTTATATGATTCAACAAGATATTCATTAATTAGTGTAAACAAAATGTAGATTGCTTCTTCGTTTTTTCAATCAAAATACATCAAGTTACTATAAGATGTATTAATTTATCTAATAGAATGTCATATTAAGCGAGTATAATTTTTTACGTGCATAATTTTAAAAAAATTATAAAAATCTGAGTATATATTTTTATATCGTTAATGTGCATAAAACTTACTATCATTAGAAAAGTTTCTCTTATGAAACCTTGGTGGTGTTTATTTATTTTTAATAACAGTAGGTTTAATTGAGAAGTCAATGATTAAGAATTTATTATTATTGCGTTAAAACAACGCCACTATGTGGGCTCACGTGGAAAATGGGGTGTCCGTATCCGTAACGCTAGTCGCCGTAGCGTGTGGGCCTATGGGCCGTTATTGACTGGGACGTGCTGCATAATTGCCCATGACGGTTTCCTATTTCGATTTTTTTTGTTTTTATAAAAATTGTACGGGGTGCATTACTTGGACACTCCCATTTTACATAGGGATTTTTTTCTAACTCTATCATTATTTGAACGCCCCCTTATTATCAAAAATATGCATTATTTTTTAATTATACGTCCAGTCCACATGTTACTTATAAATTTTGTACCATTCGACTATTAGGCATTAAAAGACAGAATATTTCCAAAAAAACGCGCTAAAATTAAGGAGAGAATCTTGATGTTAATTGATTTTACATTAAATATAATTTTTAAAAAGGGAAAGGAGATTGCTCTTTTATGGTATGTGATCTCTTTCTGAATTCTCTTTGTTGATGTAGTGTTCTTTGTACCAGAGGAAGCTGAGAGGATAAAACGATGTAAAGGTCGGGTTTTTGCATTGCACGATGAAAAAACAATCAACAACAACAACAAATCATGTTCAAAATTGTAGAATTTTAGTTTTATGATATTATCTATATATTTACTACATATATCTATAATTTGACTACAATGTCTTTATTTGGTGCAGGAAAAATATATTTTAATATACAGTATCTTCAGATTATAGATAAATTGTAGGAAAATTATAGTTTACTTATAATTTATGGTTAATTTAAATTATAGATAAAATATAGATATATTGTAGATATAATATTTTTTGTAAAAAAAAAAATTCTTTGAGTTTGTTCTGAAAATATAGGTGAGGGTTTCAATAGATCATATACATACTGTGTTGGATGGTGTGAAGCGGAATATTATGTGTCTAGAAAATAAGAAATATAGTTGTGGCCAATTTCAACTTGAAGAAATTCCATATGTAAATTGTTTCCAGATTGTAGTTATAATGTAGGTTAAATGTAGTTGATTCGTAGTTTGTGTAAACTTTTGTTGACAATTTGCAGATTAATTATGGATAACACATTTCTACGATTGGAGTATTTATTTCTTATTTTTTTATAGTGTAATCTATATTCAACAGACAGTTATATACAAATATTATATAGAACTTGGAGGTAAACATCTAAAAATTATGATAAAAAGCTACAAAATTTATATGCAATAACTACATGAGGTAAAAACATAAATAAGCAATATTTAAGAATTTTTTACAAAAACCTGGCAGCAATAGTTTTTTACTTGACATGGTAGCTAAATAATTACATTATTTAATACGTACAATAAATAATCCTCTCCTTATGTGCAGTACAAATAGGGATAAAATTTACTACTCCCTACAAATAAGCAAATTAAACGGTAACCTCCTTAAAATAAGTGATTGCGATATTTACTCTTTTTCCTATGTTTGCTAAAATCTTAAACTATTTTTATCTCCCATCTGGTAAAATCTAATTGTTTTGTCTCCACCAAAATCATGGTAGTAGCTTATTGGTATAATAGGGTATATTGATATTTTTAGAATATATTAAAGTTGTACAAACTATTTGTGTAATATACTACTTGTATACTATTTATACAACATATATAAATGGTATATGTAGACACGTAATTTTTGACCATACCCGAAATTTCACCCGTTTTAGCGTAGAATAATTAATTTAGGTCTCATATAGTTATTTACACTAATTTTAACTCTTTTACATTATTTTTATCATAAAATTGAAAAAAAATACAAAATAGTTTCATTATATATTTTCTTATTTTTAACTTAAGGCTATTAGTATTTTATAGCAATATCTTTTATTTAACTATAATTTTTGCTCTTATTTTTGCATGTAATAATTCAATATAAAAATGATATATAAAATATATATATATATATATATATATATATATATATATATATATATATATATATATATATATATATATATATATATATATATAATATGGCATATTTTATTTTAGTTAGTCGTAATTAATTTTAAATTATTTTTATTCAAAAGAAAGATTCAAGTGTTATTTGTGTGGATTCAAAAGAGTTAAAATTTCAAATTCTTGGTCTATTTCTAGGCAAGATAGAGGCCCAAATCTGAGGCCCAAACACCTTACCCAACACCCCTAACCCATGGCTCTCTCTTCTTCATCAGAAACATTGGAAAAAAAACCCTAACAGTAGGGAGAAAAAAATAGCCGCCCACCCACCTTGAAAACACCCCTGGCCACACCTCTCGCCGCCAACTTCTAACCCGTTGAACACCATCTCCAAACTCTAGAAACCAGCCGTCCCCCACCAGAAAACTAAGAGGAGCCGCCACTTCTGTTTTTCTCTCTCGCCAACAGCCCTGAAGGAGAAAGAGAAGCTGCCGCCATAGCCGCCCAGTCACCCCGCCTGAGATCAGCCGCCACCAACAGCCAACTGAAGAAAACCAGCCGCCGCAATTCACCAAACCTTACACACCCTGAAAATTCAAAATCCGCCGCACTGCCCAAAACACAGACTCTAAAAGACTACATTAGCCGCAACAAAAAAAAAAGGAAACCCGCCCCATCGATTTTCTTCTTCATAGAAGGAGCCAATTTCCATGGCATCTTCTTAAAACCAAATCGACCAGCTCCTGAGAACACAAGCCAATAGTTGTTTCCATCCATAGTCGCAATAAAAACTTGTCTTCTTCTCCAAAAGAGGCTACAACCGATGACTCCTCTAACTCTTATGCTAGCAATGACTTTCAGTCAAAAAACAAGAGAAACATAGGCTAAAAATAGAAAAGAGAAATGAAAAAGACAAAGCTGAAAGAAGTAAAGAATCCAAAAGCTCGTTTAGTATCCCTTTACGGTAAGTCTCGAATTTTCGATTGAGTTCAGTGACTGTGTCTACTGCTCCCCGATCGAAGTCCGTTCGAGGTTGGTCTGTTGATTTTGCTCGAGTCCGAGTTCGTTGTTCTGAGTTCGTCGAGGTCCGGTCAAGGTTCAGCCGCGTTCTGCTATTGTTTTCCATCTGAGTATTGTTGCTGGTTCGCGGTACCGGTTCGGTTTCTGTTGCTGCTGTATTTTTGCAATTGGATTCGATAGATTCGAGGTGTTATTCTTGCGCTCTCTCGATTAATCAAAAGTTTCGCGCGATAAGGTTCAATACCTCCATCCTTTACTCATTCTATTGTTAATTATCTGCTTGTTGGTTCGATTTTGTGACTCGTTGTTTATGATTTTGAATGTGCCCGCTCATATGTTTGCTTGAATTGATTGGAGTGAATTGAAATCGCACGTTTAGTTATACAAATCGTATGATTACTTTGAATTGGAAAATGAAATTGTCGGTGTTGAATTTAAAAGAATGGTTTGGGAAGAAGTGATTTAAAATAACAATTGGAGCTAAAAGTGTGTGGAACGAGGCAAAAATAGAAGTTGTTTTATGTTCTTAATTTCTCATTTAGGTAGATTTGTCACCAATTTAACGTTAGTAGCATGCTTTAGGTCGACATCACTTGGGTAGGCAAGCCTTAGGATTTTTCTATTTGCTTGTCTTAATTTCGAGGTGAGAGGTCGTTTCCCTAATTAAATTTATCCGGGGAATGCCCCGAAGGATTTGTAAATATTTTATTTCGGGAAATGCCCGAAGAACTTTGTAAATATTTTGGAGGCCCTGACGAGCATGGCACAGAAAGCATAGTATAGTCTAGTAAGACTTATTTCATTTTGTTTTACTTTTCTTTTATTAGGTGGGGACGACCTCAAGTCTCTTGTGTGTTTATTCTATTTTTATGTGTTTTACCTCAATTTGAATGTTTTGAAAGCCAACTTGATCGAGTACGCAACCGTGACCTTCACGGGACTTGGGGAATGCCTAACACCTTCTCCCCGAGTCAAATGAACCCCTTACCCGAATCTCTGGTGCAGACTTAGTTTTGGAGTCTAAAGTGTTTTAAAGGAAAATTATTTTAAAACGGTGGCCTGGACACCGAAATCAATGTCAGGTGGCGACTCTGAGTTAATTCCTTTTAAACACAAATTTTTGTCACTTTCAAAATTGAAAACCCTTTTCAAGCTTTTTTTTTACTAAATTCTTTTTATTTATTTAAGAGGGTTTAGTGGAAAGGTTTGTTATTTTTAAAAAAAGGGTTGTGACATCTCTGGCGACTCTGCTGGGGAGGTTGCGGGTTCGAGCTAGTACTTGACTTTGTTGGCTTTTAGAATATTTGGTTGAGGTTTTTATGGTTTTTCATTATCTTTATTTGATTTTTATGTTTTGTTATTTGCTAGTTGTTTATTTGTTTATAGTTTTTGCTTTATGTGTTTACTGCTTTATAACTGTCATCATTTGCATAACCCCGAGTCTTCTTTCTGCAACAAGTCTTCCGGAGTACGTTTGAGCGTACACGGCCTTTTTGTGAGTCACCCGTGTCTTTAGGGGGTGGCGTGGGAGCGTGGAGTGGGTGGATAGCTAGAGCAACCGCCATCGACCACGTGCCGCCCCGAATTGCCTTGTCTAGTGAACCCTAACCGTAGGTCAGCCTTTAGTTCATACTTATGTGCATCATATCATTTAAACATAGCAGGGTTCGGTCCCAGGCACCGTGTCCCGTTTGTAGGAAGCCTATCCAAATCTTGTCAAAAATGGGCCCGTGGCCCAAAAAGGCATTCAATCATCCCAATATGTTATATGTTGCATCTTTGAGGGTAAAAAAGTCATTTGGCGGACCGATGTTTGGAAAAGAAGGGTGAAAATGAAGAAAATAGGGTCCGGTTGCATTTTTCTTTCACAAATTTTACAAGATAAATCCAAAAAAATGAAAATGAGAAAACCCAAAAAGATTTTTTTACACTTTTCCATTATTTTCCAAAAAATCCAAAAAAAAGAAGAAAAGAAAATCCAATTTTTTTTTTTTACACTTTTCCATTATTTTTCCAAAATTCAAAAAAATCGAAAATGAAAAATCCAAAAAGATTTTATATTTTTCCATCTTTTTTCAAAAGATAAAATATAGCTTTTTATAAATTAATTACATCTTCCCGAACTACGCGAACCTGATTCTCGTCTCTCGGGGCGAGATACGTAGGCAACCCACATAGGGTCCGGTCTTCTTAGTGTCATAGGTTCTTGGCTTTGCTGGGTCTTAGCCAATTCTTGCATGTCTAGCCACTTTTGGCCATATCGGCCATTCTTGCAAAATAGGGTCGTTTTGCGAAAGTGGTTCAATAAACCTATGTCTTAGGATTTTGAGTCCACAATTAGGTATCATATCAATTTAAGGTCTTTCCTTTTCGATTTTGCATGTTTAGCCATTTTTTACCACATCGGCCATTCTTGCAAAATTGGGTTAATTTTCGCAAAAGTGGTTCAATTAATTATATATTAGGATTTTAAGTCTACAATTAGGAGTCATATTTCTTTAGGGTCCGTCCTTTTTGAGTTTGCATCTTTAGCCACTTTTGGCCATATCAGCCACTTTTGCAAAATGAGTTATTTCTTTAAATTAATTTTTGGGCCATGATCAATGAGAGTTAAATCCATATAATCATTAGTATGGTAGTTTCATATAAGAGTAGTCACATTTGTTAAGTTTGCACTAATAGCTATCATTGGCCATATGGGTTAATTTTCAAAAATAGCTCAATCGTGGTTTGCATGTGTCCAATAGAAGGTGTCACGGTGTCGCTTAATGTCTTGAGTCACAGATTCACTTGATCTTACTTTTCCATTCAGGTATGGAGCGATTTGCTAGAATTTGAGCATGATATATCACAGGACCATTCTAGTCAAAGACCATTGCATGCACGAGCTGCTTGAAGAAACTTTTTAATTTTTTTTAGTCTATTTTGTGATTGTCTTTTAATTTTTAGTCTTGTACAGTCGTATCGAGTCTGTCAGTCTAGTTAAGATTGTCGAGTCTTTTGTTATAGTACTTCCTGTTTTGTATTTGAAAAACCAAAAAATTTATAAATGGAAATTTCCAAAAAAGATTTTTGTTTCTTAGTTTAATTTATCCATTACTTTTCAAGAACTACGCTTGATCTGATTCATGAGGGGCATGATACGTAGGCAACCTACATAGGGTTCGATCGAATCATTTTTTCTGAAAACGAAAAAAAAAGGAAAGAAAAAGAAAAAAATAGAATGAATTGTGGATGTGAGGAAGGAGAAGAAAGAAAAAAGTGACAACTAAAAAGAAAAGGAAAGGAAGGAAAACGGGAAAGCCAAGAAGTGCTAGAAATGAAAGAAAAGAGAAGGTTGAAATGAACAAAGTGGGGATGATGCCAAATGACCTTCGTACCCTCGAAGCCATTCTAGAACCGTTAACTGTGACTAGGGGCATTTGTGATATTTCTGTCTGATAAATGCTCTAACGCTAACATGTTGGCTTTGTTTTGCTCCTCTTTGTTACTTTCATTGTTATCATAACAGAGGGTGGTTAGTTTGTGGTATTTTGGCAATTCATCCATACAACACAATGTCAAAGGGCAATGTACCCATGGCTAGCAAAGACTTTGACACAAGAGTTGTTGACCCGCAGAGGGAGGCTGAGATGTCGGAGTCTGAATTGAAAGATGAGGTCTGTGAGCACATGATTTTTGCACCAGGCAAATAATTCCAAAATTAAAATAAATATGTTTTTTGAGTGCAATTACTTGCTTTGCTTGAAATTAGTTATATTTTTGTGTGTTTGAATAAGTAAAAAAAAATTTGGAAAAAATCAAAAAATTAGTAGTAATTAATTTGTTAGTTTAGTTAATTAGAAATTTAGTAAAATAGCTTAAGTAGAAGAAATTAGGAAAAATAGCAGAAAATTACCAAAAAATACTAGAAAATTGGAGTAGGTAGTAAATTAGGATTTATAATTTTTCATAAAAGAAAAGAGAAAAAAAAAGTATAAAAGAAAATACATAAAAATCATTAAAATTGAAAAATACAAAAAAATAGGT
>JASVEL010005824.1:0-78496 GCA_032618575.1 Nicotiana noctiflora
CAGAAATAAATCCCGTGATTGGCGCTGTCACACCTCCCTTTTTACTACCCCAACATGCGTAAGGTGTATAAATTACACTTGTAGGGTATACCCCGACGCTCAATTACCCGAAACGGATAAAATTACGTAAGGGAAGGAGTTTTTCCAATTTAAGGACAATCGGTTCGGGATTTTATTAGTGATTAATCAGAGTCGCCACTTGGGAATGACAATGGTGTCCCAAGTCACCGGTTAATCCCGAATCCGAGGAATTTTGACTCTTAAAATGTCTGCGAAGCAGAGGTCCGGATAAGGAACTCCGTTAACCCGGGAGAAGGTGTTAGGCACTCCCGGATTCCGTGGTTTTAGCACGGTCGCTCCACTATCGTTTTCGACTTTTGTTTGACTCAGTTATAGATTTTAACAACATAATGTGCTTTTACGTTAAATATCATTTTTTAGGAATTTGCGGTATCGCGAAAACACGCCTCGAGTCATACCGCAACCAGTACGCCTATGACTTTTGGTGTATTTCGGCTTTACCGAGATTTGGATTTGAGTCGCACCAAGTGCACACTCGTTCATAGGAAGATATATTAAAATCGTGCCCTAAAGTAACGTCTATCGGCTTTTAAATCTTTTTGGGAGAAGCTATGGAATTAGCTATTAGCTTTCCCGGGTCTATTTGTGTTATATCATTGCTAAATGGGGGCCCCGGTGTTATTCGGGCGAGGCTCGTCCCAATTTAATTTATTAAGTTCGGTCCTATTTCGTTTAACTACATTTGCTATTCATTGTTTTTGCCTTAGTCGTGTGCTATTACTATAATAATCCCAGGCCCGTGTGATTTCTGTTATTTAAATGGGCCTGGTTCCAATTGAAGCTTTACACATATATTACATTGTTCCAGCCCTTTAAGGCCCAGGTATTTGCATGAATTTAGGGTCGTTAGCCAAATTGGCTACTTTTTAAAGTTCAGGCTCACGTTTAGAATCAAACTTTAGACAAAGAAATGGAATTACATTGAAAATGAACAAACAAAGGTGCACGTTTTGATCAATAAGAAATTCACCAACATTTTATTTATATCAGATTCGCATACAGTAACGATTCTAAATCAGTGGTCTTCTGTACAAGCTTAATGAAACTATAATCACTATTACTTTACAGCTAAGAAATCATACCACTAATTGCCGGTTTAAGGTCAATACCAATTCTAAGAGATCTGTTTGATTTCATAAGAGAACTTAGAAAAATGATTAAATTAGTGAACTAACTAATTAACCACACACATGTAATTACAGTACCAATTTCAATTGCAGCCTATACTTAGTATTATCCCCCAGTTCTTCCTTTCTATAACCTGCTGTGATATTGCTTCTTTGATTCTTAGGATTATGTAGGCGACAAGTATGCAATCTAATGATCCTATTATTCCGTTTAAGATAATCATGGATGAATGAATCAGATACCTATGTATGTTTACCCTAATGATTTTCATGATTTATTACCAGATTATTAACCCATGGCTTGACCCAACACTTTTCCCTTTCAACACTTATTATCACCTAAACGCAAATCAGTGATAATGTAATTAACTATACGGTCAGATGTTTGTGAACTTAGTGCTTATCAGTTTTGCAAGTATTATGAATTAACTTATGTTTTAAGTTTTCCTAATTAAACTAAGTGATAAGCTATCTACACTATATTATTGCTATACTACTACTAGTACTACATCATTACAGTGTTTTTTTTTGTGTTCAGCTACTACAATCTATTACAATTAAGATACTAATTAAAAAAAATGACAGAATAAAGTAAAACGGGAGCTCCATTTCCATATTTCAACAATTACATCTTCAATGGAACAGGGTATGTACCTGATTCAGAAAGAAAATCCAATGAGTTCTAGGGGAGGCAAGTAATGAGCAAGTACAGCAAAGATCAGCAGCAATGCAACAGTGATGAAAGAGGCACAGCAACACAGCAACACAAAAGCACAGCAACAGCAATACGAGAATAACCCAGTAGATGATCGAGCAAAAACCCAGAAAAACCAGATTAAAACCACAAGCTCTTACACCCGAAATTTCCAGAAATGGCTACTGCTAAATTGCTATGTTTTTCCTAGTATTTCTTCTCAATAATTAGCCTAAGTATAAATTTCAGATTGCTCAATGTTGGAACCCCTTTTCAGCTCTTTTGAAGGTGTATTTATAGTTATCCTAAGGCTGAAACTTGGGGAGAAAGTTATGGGATTTTTTCCACTTCTCCCCCTCCTAAATTTATTAAATCTACACTTAAGTCCCATTTTCAGTTACCAAAACCCTTCCAACATGTGCTGGAAGGTTCTAAAGATTCTCTTTTATGGCCTTTTACTAGTATGACCTTAGGGGTTTGAGATTTTTACAGATTTCCCATTTTTAGGAGACCATTATACCCCTAAATCTCTGCAAAATTGCAGAAATCAGGAGCATGAATGTCCCTATTACCCTCCTAAGTTCTTACTAGTTACTATTTTACCTTTTCAATACCCAATTGTGCCCCTAAGGGCACTGCTGATTTACTAGCTTGCCTAGGGCAGATTTCAGCTTGTTTTGAACCTATTTAACTAATAGCCAGCCCTGGCATTAGTATTTAAGGGCTGGCCAGATTTATTTTTTAGGAACTATTTCAATTTAGCCACTTTTAAACTAATTCCAGTCAATTAAGACCCATTTATTCCTAATTAAAGCTAATTGCAGGCATAGCCTGTTTTATTGTTAG
This sequence comes from Nicotiana noctiflora, assembly GCA_032618575.1. Taxonomy (NCBI): domain Eukaryota; kingdom Viridiplantae; phylum Streptophyta; class Magnoliopsida; order Solanales; family Solanaceae; genus Nicotiana; species Nicotiana noctiflora. Next base: position 2,749 of record JASVEL010005824.1, read on the forward strand.
GATTAACCTATTTAAAAGTTAGCCAGTCTCAAGTTGAGACTTAGCTTGGGCTATCAAAGCCATATACTGAACAGCTGGGCCCAAAACCTTTACAGGTTTGGCCACTTTGTTGTTCAGGGCTCAATATAGAGCCTGGGCTAGTCTGCATTTGCAGACATAGCCCCTTTGCACAACCAGCCACTGTTTAACAGTGAGCTGTGTGTTAGGGCCTTATAGAATGGGTCAACCCTTTGCAAGGTTGACCATTCTTAGACCAATTATTTAACTTATAGCCTATTTGTTCATTTTCAGTTCTAACCTATTTAAAAACTAGCCAATTTTGTGAAGCCTAGCACTAACAGGTATAACCAATTCTCTTAAGGTTAGTGAATGTTAATCATCTAATCATACCAACAAAAACTACTGAAAACTTAGTTATTCCAACATATTTTGTACACAGAGCCACATAAACCAAACAAATGCATCAATCATCCAGAACTCAGAAAGGGAAATTTGATATGGTTGAATTCCGGTTAATCAATTAATTCCATCCAATTCATGTAACAAAGTGTCAAACTTATGTCAATCTAGCCTAAGTTACCACTAGTTCAGGTCAAATGACAATTGAAAAATTCCTAAAATCCTTAAGATTAATGATCATAGACATGCACAGAACTAAACTATCACAAACAGTCAGCAGTAGATGAAGCATGTAAAGCAGGAAAACATGGAGAATCAGTGAAAAGAGAAACCTAAGTCTATCATATGAGGGTAACATGAAGAGAAACAGACCCCAAATTGGCATACTCATTCATCAAATAAAACATATGAGAGATGATATGACAAGAATATTAGACTTGCACTAAAAATGAACACAAATAAGACCACCAGAATGTGAGCAAAGAAGTGAACCCCAGATTAAACACAGGATAACTTGATATAAGAGATGAACAGAGATAGCCAAGCTTTTACCAAGACTAAACACAGAAAGAGAAACAGTAGAGATGCTGCAAGCCAACAAAAGTAATCTAATGCAAAGCTGAGTGACAATTAAACATAGTACAGAATCAAAACATGCAAGATGACAGAAAGACTACTGAAGATTAACAAGATGAAGTATTCTAATACTAACTAAGGTTATCCAAGTCAGGTCTTCAAAAATAAAGAAACAGATTCAAACAAACCAGATAAAACTTAATAACAATGACTAAACGATTAGGCATGTAAGGCATCATGAAGAGAAGAGCAATCATGCTTGTTGAAAACTAACGGATCAATAGCCCCAATACCAATATAGATTCTTAAACTCAGAAGAAACAGAATATATAGAACCCTAGTGATAAACAGTCAAAACAGGATAATAGAAAGATGATTATAAGCCCTAATACTAAACAGGATCTTGAAAGAACAGAAAAACATGCAAGAATACACAAGATGAAAGATAAGGAACAATAGAGGATGAACAGACAAACAGGAACAAGATACGGAAGATGAGCAAGTTAAAACAAAACCTAAACTAACAGATGAAACAATAGATTTAGAGAATCTACAGAATAGAAAAGAACACACAGAAACATAAGATGAAAGACAAGAGAACATGAACAGAAGGGCAAAGAAATCAAATACATGAACAAACAAGCAAAGAAAATACAAAGAAGCAAAGAAGGTAAATAAACACAGAGAAAGCACATTAGGGTCGGGGACTTAGCTTGCGGGGCCTGTCCCCCGAGCTTCCTAAATCTCTTCTTTTTCCTCACTTCTCTCATACTCTCAGGCTCCTTTTTATTTCTTCTTGTTTCCTTTTCTTCTTTATTCAGATCTTTTTTTTCAATCTTTTCTGTTTCTTCTTTCAAGGCTTAAAGACGAAGCCTTTTTGAGATTTGAGTTGCAAGAGGGTGTTCAGGAGTGTAAAAAGGGTGTATCTTGGGGTGGTTTTGATTTTGGGGTCACCGGAGTTAGGTTTCCGGTGACCTTATTTTGGATATTCGAGGCGTTCCGGTTAGATTCGAGGATGGCCAGTGGTATAGTTGGGTAGATCTAGTGGAGAGGAAGAGTTTGGCATTAGTTTCAGGTGGATCTGCATACTTTGGTGGTCACCGGCGAAGATTCCGGTGACCGGGACTTCGAAGAACAGGGGGTTTTCTGGGGGTTTTGGGTAAAGAAGACGGAGAAGAAGAAGATGGAGATGAAGGGAGTGGTAAGAGGAGCCGGCGACCACCGTGGAAGGTGGTGGCCGCCATGGCCGCCTAGGGTTTTCTGGGGTTGAAGACATGAAGAAGATGAGAGATACAGGGGCGGCCGTCTCTAGGGTTAGAGAAATGGCAAAAATGAGCGGCCCCCTTCAGACAAGGCCTTTAAATAGGCCAAATATCCGAGATAATCTCGACCGTCCAATTGACGGAGATCGACGGCCTATACATGCGTTACTAAAACGACGTCGTCCTATTACTTATGAGGCCAAAGTCTTAGACCCTTGGATTAAATCAAACGAACGGCTTAGATCCACCCTCACATAATTCAATAACTAATTAATTCCCACAATTATCTCAGCCGTTGGATTTAAGGACATGAACGGCTGAGATTATTTCACCATCATTTCCGGACCAGATCACCTTTGGACCAAAACATTGGGCCAGTGACTTGGATTGCAACTGGCCCAAGTTTATCATATCCAATATATATATCTATATTTTTTGTATTTTCTTCAATTTTAATGATTTTTATGTATTTTCTTTTATACTTTTTTTTTCTTTTCTTTTATGAAAAATTATAAAACATAATTTAATACCTACTCTAATTTCCTAGTATTTTTTTGGTAATTTTCTGCTATTTTTCCTTTATTTCTACTACTTAAGCTATTTTACTAATTTCCTAATTAACTAAACTAACAAATTACTTACTACTATTTTTTTTGATTTTTCTAATTTCTTACTTATTCAAACACACAAAAATATAACTAATTTCAAACAAAGCAAGTAATTGCACTCAAAAACATATTTATTTTAATTTTGGAATTTAAAGGCTTAGTGCAAAAATCATGTGCTCACAAATGTGACGACCCGACCCGTCGTCACATGAGTTACCACCCCGTTTTCCCCTTATTATGTTGTTTCCTATTTCTATATCTGTATTAGGGTCGATTGGGTGAATTTGGATTGAGTCTAGTTGAAAATAAGACACATAGCTCAGTGTAGTTCGGGAAGGTCTGGCAGTTTTAAAAACTACCGGACTCACTGTTGCATTGACACTGTTGAGACCTGCTGACTTACTCCTTATTACACCGGGGGGGAAATGTAAAATGAAGAAGCTATTCTAAGCTAAGATCCTACAATTACAATTGTTCCTAATCTAGCTTTTGCTCTTCTTCCCTTTCCGGTGATGCAGAATCTTCCTCTTTTTTGTTGATTTTCTTTGATGCAGACTCTCTTTTTGTTGCTTTTTCTTGTTTTCTTTTGTTGACTCTCTTTTGTTGATTTTCTTGTTTTTCTTGATCCCGAGCTGAACCTGCTCAAAACAAAACAACAAACTACCTCTTTTTTTTTCTTTTTCTGCCCCAGCGTGGGCTTTTAAATATATAAACCATGATGATGCAGAAAATATTCCCGTATTTGAAGGTGGGCGCCTAACATAAATGAAACATGCAATGCGAATGCAGAAAATATTCCCGTGTTTGAGGGGTGGGCGCCTAACGTAAATTTAAACGTGCAATGCAAATGCAGTAAAATATTCCCGTGTTTGAAGCTGTGGGCGCCTAACGTAAATTTAAACGTGCAATGCGGATGCGTAAAATATTCCCGTATTTGAAGCGGGGCGCCTAACATAAATTAAACATGCAATGCGAATGCAGAAAATATTCCCGTGTTCGAAGGTGGGCGCCTAACAGAAATTAAAACGTGCAATGCGGATGCGTAAAATATTCCCGTATTAGAAGGTGGGCGCCTAACGTAAATTTAAACGTGCAATGCGATGCGTAAAATATTCCCGTATTTGAAGGCGGGCGCCTAACGTAATTGAAACGTGCAATGCGATGCGTAAAATATTCCCGTATTTGAAGGCGGGCGCCTAACGTAATTGAAACGTGCAATGCGATGCGAAAAATATTCCCGTATTAGAAGGTGGGCGCCTAACGAATTGAAACGTGCAATGCGATGCAAAAATATTCCCGTATTTGAAGGTGGGCGCCTAACAGAATTGAAACGTGCAATGCGATGCAAAAAATGTTCCCGTATTTGAAGGTGGGCGCCTAACAGAAATTAAACGTGCAATGCGATGCAAAAATATTCCCGTATTTGAAGGTGGGCGCCTAACAGAAATTGAAACGTGCAATGCGATGCAAAAAATATTCCCATATTTGAAGGTGGGCGCCTAACATAAATTAAACGTGCAATGCGATGCAGAAAATATTCCCGTATTTGAGGTGGGCGCCTAACAGAAATTAAACGTGCAATGCGAATGCGAAAATATTCCCGTATTTGAAGGTGGGCGCCTAACATAAATTAAACATGCAATGCGAATGCAGAAAATATTCCCGTGTTCGAAGGGTGGGCGCCTAACGTAAATTTAAACGTGCAACGCGGATGCGTAAAATATTCCCGTATTAGAAGGTGGGCGCTAACGTAAATTTAAACGTGCAATGCGATGCGAAAATATTCCCGTATTTGAAGGTGGGCGCCTAACGTAATTGAAACGTGCAATGCGATGCAGTAAAATATTCCCGTATTTGAAGCGGGGCGCCTAACGTAAATTAAACGTGCAATGCGATGCGTAAAATATTCCCGTATTCGAAGGTGGGCGCCTAACGTAAATTAAACGTGCAATGCGATGCGAAAAATATTCCCGTATTAGAAGGTGGGCGCCTAACGTAAATTAAACGTGCAATGCAAATGCAGAAAATATTCCCGCAGCCTGAGGACTGGGGAGCGGATTTTAAAAGATGTTACCTCCTCTTTTTGGTATTTTCTTTTACCAACTTATCTCCTGCCTGTGAATTTCTCCACTTATTCGGCAGACTTTCTCTTTTTGGTATTTTAAATTTTTCCACATTGGTCACATTCACTTTAAAGTGATTAGTGACAATTTGTTCCTGCATGAAACAAAATTTATTAGATATAAATTGCTGGCAACTGGCATCTGCCGTCCCCACTTTTATTGCTTCCTTTGTCTTTGCTTTCTCATGTTGCATGACTTTCGACTTCTTGTCCCTTGCAGACTCTTTTGTATTTTCTCATTTTTTCCATTTTTGCTTTGTTTTCTTTTTCTTTGGCCATGTTTGCCAAGCTTCTTTATTCCTTTCCCCAATCTTCCATTCTTTCTGATCCAGTGTTGTTTCAACTTCCGTTATCAGGAGCTGGTAGTTAGCTCTCAAAAGGGTAAACAATGAAATGCAGAAAAAATGAAAGAAAGGTAAGGGTATTTTGGAGAGATGACAGAACTTATCTGGGTATTTGCTGGCTGATTCCGCTGACCATGCCATGTATTTAAACTCTGACCCAGTTCGTTCCAATCATTATTCTGACTCTGAATTGCCTTTGACCCAAACCGATACTCTTTTTTGTTGCCTTTTCTCTTTTTTGACAGTCCTCACGATCGCCTTACGGTGCCTCGAAAGGTTTTCACCAATAAGACTCTCTCGTTTATTCTCTCAACCTCACAATCGTCTCACAGTGCCGATTAAGGTTTTCACAAATGAGACTCTCTCATTTTATTTCTCTCAACCTCACAATCGTCTCACGGTGCCGGCTAAGGTTTTCACCGATGAGACTCTCTCATTTTTTTTTATTTTTTCCATTTTTCCTTTTTGTATTTTGTTTCCTGTTCCACGGGTATTGTCCGATGCTTCGCTCCTTCGTTGTATTTGTTATCATTTCAAAATTGATCAGAAGGTCTTTCTTTGGACTGTAACGTGGCTTTGGATGGGTTAAGAAAGAAAGATATAAAGGCTCAAAAATTTCAACGAGGGTTAAAAATATTTACAACTCTCGGAATTATTAAAACATAACTTCTGCCCCAGTTTCAATATGTGGGGAATTTTTTTGGATTTTTTCTTTATTGTGACTGAACCTCAGAGAGGCTGCCTACGTACCCTTTCGGGATCAAGTCAGACGTAGTTCATCCAACTTTAAAAGTTAGATAGATTTCTTTTTGACTTTTTCCCGATTTTTGTTTTTTTTTTTTATTATTTTTTTTTTTCAATTTTCATTTCATTTTTCATCATCATTTTTTTTTCTTTTCATTTTTCCATCATTTCATTTTTCATTCTGGAAATTGAGAACTTATTGCATTAGAGTGATTCCGAGAGAGGGATATGAAAGAATTCATTCATTAAGGCTCAAAGGGGTTAACAATGGATAAAGTGTTTGGATAGAGAACAAAATGCCTTCGTCATTTCAATTCCAAAATCACAACAAAATACAAAACATACAATTGAAAAGGAATCATACATAGTATCTTTTGACTGCATCTGAATTGATAGCAGTCTCTACGCACTTTTCCTTCAACATCTGTTAAATATAATGCTCCATTGGACAACACCCGTGATACCACGAACGGTCCCTGCCAATTCGGTGCGAACTTGCCTTTTGCCTCTGCCCAATGTGGTAAGATACGCCTCAATACCACTTGTCCAACTTCAAACTTTCGAGGTCGTACCTTCTTATTATATGCTCTGGCCATTCTCCGCTGATACAACTGTCCATGGCAGACCGCGGCCAATCTCTTCTCATCAATCAAATTCAACTGTTCTAACCGGGCCTTTACCCATTCATCGTCATCTATCTCGGATTCGGCTATAATTCGCAATGACGGTATTTCTATTTCTGCGGGTATAACGGCCTCTGTTCCATACACCAGGGTATAAGGTGTGGTTCCGATAGAAGTACGTACCGTCGTGCGGTAACCCATGAGAGCAAAGGGTAACTTTTCATGCCACTGCCTGGATCCCTCCACCATTTTCCGAAGAATCTTCTTGATGTTCTTATTTGCCGCTTCTACTGCACCATTTGCCTTTGGCCTGTAAGGTGTGGAATTACGGTGCGTGATCTTAAACCTTTCACAAACTTCCGCCATGAGATGACTGTTTAAATTGGCTCCATTGTCTGTGATAACCACTTTGGGGATTCCAAATCGGCATATGATATTCTCGTGCACAAAATCCACCACCGCTTTCTTCGTCACCGCCTTGAATGTCTTAGCTTCGACCCACTTGGTAAAATAATCAATTGCAACCAGGACAAACCCGTGCCCATTAGAAGCGGCCGGATCTATTGGGCCGATGACATCCATGCCCCAAGCAACAAAGGGCCAGGGTGCTGACATTGTGTGCAACTCATAAGGCGGAGAGTGGATCAGATCCCCATGTACCTGGCATCGATGGCATTTCTTTACATACCTGATACAATCACGCTCCATCGTGAGCCAGTAGTACCCAGCTCTCAAGATCTTCTTTGCTAACACATATCCGCTCATGTGGGGTCCGCATACTCCAACATGTACTTCAATCATAATTTCATCTGCTTGTTGTGCGTCCACACATCTCAATAAGCCCAGATCTGGTGTCCTTTTGTATACCACTCCTCCACTAAAGAAAAATCCATTGGCTAGACGCCTGATGGCTCTCTTTTGGTCTCCTGTGGCTTGCTTCGGGGTATTTGCCAACTTTTAAGTATTCTCTAATATCATGATACCACGGCTCTCCATCCGACTCTTCTTCCACAACGAAGCAATAAGCATTCCGATCTCGGACTTGGATCTGGAGCGGATCTATGTATGTCTTGTCCGGATGATGCAACATAGAGGACAATGTGGCCAAAGCATCCGCAATCTCATTGTGCATTCTTGGGATGTGCTTGAACTCTATAGACTGGAATCTTTGGGACAACTCGTGCAAACAATACCGATATGGTATCAATTTCAAATCTCGTGTCTCCCATTCCCCTTGAATTTGGTGTACCAAGAGATCCGAGTCACCCATGACCAAAATCTCTTGAATACCCATGTCAATTGCCATCCTTAATCCCAAGATGCACGCCTCATATTCGGCCATATTGTTGGTACAGAAAAATCGAAGCTGAGCTGTAACGGGATAGTGTTGACCCGTACTTGAAATGAGTACCGCTCCGATACCAACGCCCCTGCTGTTGACGGCTCCGTCAAAGTACATTTTCCATCCTGGTCTCTCCTCTTGCTCCGTCTCCTCGACAAGCATTGCCTCTTCATCCGGAAAGTATGTTTTCAATGGTTCATATTCATCATCCACCGGATTCTCGGCTAAGTGGTCCGCAATAGCTTGTGCCTTCATTGCCGTACGAGTTACATAGACAATGTCGAATTCTGTGAGCAGAATCTGCCATTTGGCCAGTCTTCCCGTAGGCATGGGCTTCTGAAAGATATACTTGAGAGGATCCAGCCGTGATATCAAGTACGTGGTGTATGCTGACAAATAATGCTTTAGCTTCTGAGCCACCCAAATCAATGCACAACAAGTTCTTTCCAGTTGGGTATACTTCACCTCGTAGGATGTAAACTTTTTGCTGAGGTAGTAGATGGCTTGTTCCTTCTTGCCTGTCTCATCATGTTGACCCAGTACACAACCGAAAGAGTTATCTAGCACCGTCAAATACAAAATCAAAGGTCGCCCTGGTTCCGGAGGAACTAACACCGGAGGATTGGCCAAATATTCTTTGATCTTGTCAAAGGCTTCCTGACATTCATCGGTCCATTTCACTGCTGCGTCTTTCTTTAACAACTTGAAAATCGGCTCGCATGTTGATGTCAATTGAGCAATGAACCGACTAATGTAATTCAACCTTCCTAATAAGCTCATGACCTCCTTCTTGTTCTTCGGCGGAGGTAGACTTTGAATAGCCTTGATCTTTGACGGATCCAGTTCAATACCTCGCCGACTCACAATAAACCCCAGTAGTTTCCCCGAAGGTACTCCAAAAGCACACTTCGCCGGATTGAGCTTTAGATTGTACCTCCGGAGTCTTTGGAAAAACTTCCTCAAATCCCTCACGTGATCAGGTTGTTTCCTGGATTTTATAATGACATCGTCCACATATACTTCAATTTCCCGATGCATCATATCATGAAACATTGTGGTCATTGCCCTCATGTAAGTTGCCCCGGCATTCTTCAATACAAACGGCATTACTCTATAACAGTACGTTCCCCAAGGTGTAATGAAGGCAGTTTTCTCAGCGTCTTCTTCGTCCATCAGGATCTGGTGATAACCGGCATAACAGTCCACAAACGAACCGATTTCATGCTTGGCGCAATTGTCGATCAATATGTGGATGTTTGGCAATGGGAAGTCATCCTTCGGACCGGCTTTGTTGAGGTCTCTGTAGTCCACACACACTCCTGGTTTTGCCATCTTTCTTTGGGACCGGCACAACATTTGCCAACCAGGTGGGGTATTTGGTAACTCTTATGACCTTTGCCTCAAACTCCTTATTCACCTCTTCTTTTATCTTCACGCTAATGTTCGTTTTGAATTTCCTCAGCTTTTGTTTCACCGGCCGGCATTCAGAGTAGATAGGCAACTTGTGTACCACTAGATCTGTGCTAAGCCCGGGCATGTCATCATAGGACCAGGCAAAGATGTCCTTAAATTCATGTAACAACCTTATCAATTCATCCCCGAGGGGTGCCTCCAAATGCACACTAATCTTTGTTTCTCGGACATCATCTTCACTCCCCAAGTTTACAGATTCCGTATCACTCAGATTCGGCTTGGGTTTTTCCTCGTATTGTTTCATGTCCTTACTTATTTCCTCCAGGGCTTCCTCATCCTCACATTCTATTTCACTATCTTCCTCGATTTCTTGTATAGTAGCGTGATTGTCGGAACTGGGTCTAGAATCCTTCACGCATGACATGGCATTGGAATCAACACATGCAAAACTGTACAAAAGGAAAAATAAAGAAAAATAAGGCAAAAGTGAAGAAAAAGGAAAAACCGCATTTCATTAATAAAAGAAACGAACAATGTTCGGGATACATGGTGATGATTTTTTTTCATGAGGGGAATGGGAAAATTATAAAATAACAACTTTCGGGGAAACAATGATGAAATTTTGAGCTAACTACCAAGACTCCTTCCGGATAAGGAAAGGAGTAGCTTCCCAATTGTTCAACGTGACTCTGGGCCCCACAAATTGCACGTCCATGTTGCTCGTGCCTTCCCCTGCTTCAATCGTATTCACCTCCCATAACAATTTCTTAAAACCAAGCATTTCTTCATCAAGTTGGGTCTCAATGCACTTTGCTGCAGCAGATGGTTGATATTTTGTACCAGGCCGGATAAAGATGTCGGATAATTTGGGTATGGGTTTGGGCAAGGTCCAGTTTCTCTTGGTTTTAGAGGCTCTTTGAATATCGGCAAAGGTGGGTTTGAACCCTAAGCCGAATGTACCTTTATTCTCCGGAAGCTGAACTGGTTGAGTGACTCCCTGCAGTGTTTTGCCTAATCCCCTCCCCGGTGCAAATCCATTTTTCAGCATTTCTCTGGCCACCATTATAGCAGTTGGTGCCATCATCGGGGTTGGTAACTTTTCTCCTTCAGCAACTTTGTTCACTTCTACAGCATCCGTCACTTGGTAAACCCAAGGACCCCGATCCCCATCAGTACCGTCAAAAGGTGCTACCACATTACAAGCATTTTCCTCTCCGTGTACAACAATCTCTTGCTGCTCCCATTCAAACTTGACCATCTGGTGCAGAGAAGATGGTACCGCTTTGGCCGCATGAATCCAAGGTCGGCCTAACAGCAAGTTATATGATACGGCAATATCGAGCACCTGAAACTCCATCGTAAAATCAACGGGACCGATGGTCACTTCCAAAATAATATCCCCCAACGTGTTCTTACCTCCGCCGTCAAACCCTCTCACATTGATACTGTTTCTCCGGATTCTATCCGGGCTAATGTTCAGCTTCCCTAGAGTTGACAACGGGCAGATGTTCGCGCTCGATCCATTGTCAATCAATACCCTAGTCACGACTGACTCTTCACTCTTTACCGTGAGGTACAATGCTTTATTGTGTTCAGTTCCTTCCACCGGCAGCTCCCTATCAGAGAAGGTGATTCTATTAGACTCGAAAATTTTGCTGGTAATCTTCTCCAAATGACACACCGAAATCTTCTCCGGAACATGAGCCTCATTTAGAATCTTCATAAGAGCCTTCCGGTGCTCCTCTGAATGTATCAACAAAGATAACAAAGAAATCTGGGCCGGGGTCTTTCTTAACTGCTCAACCACTGAGTACTCTTGCGACTTCATTTTCTTAAGAAATTCCTCTGCTTCCTCCTCCGACACTGGCTTCTTCAGCTGACTTTCTTTTACCGTTTTCATCTTTCTCAGTTCCTCTGGAGCAAAACACCTTCCAGATCGGGTAAGTCCATGCGTTTCATTAATTTCACCAGAAATCTCTTTTCCCTTGTAAACTACCGTTACCTTATTATAGTTCCAAGGCACAGTCTTTGTATTCACCACTGGCATTTGCACTACTGGTTTTATGATTACTGGCTCTGCATTTGCTCCTTTCACAATCACGATCGTCTTTGCACCTGGAACTACCACCTTTAAACCTCCCATCACTACTGGCTTTGGTTTCTCAACAGTTACTTCCTCTTTCACAATTTCTTTCTCTAACTTGTCACTCGACTTTATCATCATGACGGCCTGAGATGGTTTTTGATTGCCATCACCCTGCACCAGTTCTATCATATTCGTTTCGTGGTGATTCGGCAATGGATTCTGGGTAATGTTTGGGGCCTCGGGAGCCTGCACTTCAATTCTCCTCTCATCGATAAGATCTTGAATGGCATTCTTTAATTGCCAACACTTCTCAATATCGTGGCCCAATGTTCCCGAACAGTATTCACATCTGACAGAAGAATCAAGATTTTTCGGGGGTGGGTTCGGATTTTTTGGTGCGATTGGTCTCAACATCCCCAATTCTTTCAACCTGTGGAAAAGACTGGTATATGACTCTCCGAGAGGAGTGAATGTTTTTCTTGCTTTGTTTCTCCAATCAGCGTCCGGCCTGGGTCTATTCTGGTTTCGGTAAGGTTTAGGGGTTGGGTATGTGTTTTGGGTATGGTACACATTGTGTGGAGCTTGAGCTCTCCACACGTGGGGTGGTGGTGGATAAGCTTGGGTTTGAGGGTGATGGTAATGTGGTACAGTTGGTGGGTATGGTGGTGGTGGTGGGTTATATGGGCTTCGGTGCATTGTAGGGATTTGGCGGGTAAGATGGTGGTGGTGGATTATATGGGGTCGACGGGCTTGGTGGGTGTTGGCGATAGGGTCTTGGTGGGTTATAATGTGGGTTGCGACTCCATGACCTACTTTCAATGGTTGATACTTCTTCTTTCTTCTTCTTTCCCATCACTCCTCCGCTTCCACTCTGTATAGCTTGATTGGTGGCTTTGATAGCCGAAAAACTCATAATTTTGTTTGTCTTCAAACCCTCTTCTACAAAACTTCCCATTTTCACAACTTCGTTGAAACTTTTTCCAATTGCTGACACTAGATGGCCGTAGTATGTTGGATCCAAAGCTTGCAGAAAACAATCCACCATCTCTCCTTCTTTCATCGGTGGATCCACTCTAGCGGCCTGTTCCCTCCATCTAAAACCGTATTCTCTAAAGCTCTCTCCTGGTTTTTTCTCCAGCTTGGTAAGGGATAACCTGTCGGGTATGATCTCCAGATTGTACTGAAAGTGACTAGCGAAAGCTTGCGCTAAGTCATCCCAAACGAACCATCTTGTATGGTCCTGTCGGGTATACCATTCCAGAGCCGATCCACTCAAACTTTGGCTAAAGTACGCCATCAACAATTCATCTCTACCTCCCGCGCCTCTCATCTTGCTACAGTATCCTCTTAGATGAGCTACCGGATCCCCATGTCCGTTGTACATGTCGAACTTTGGCAACTTAAATCCCGCAGGAAGCTGCACCTCAGGGAACAAACACAGGTCTTTGTAGGCTACACTTACTTGCCCTCCCAGCCCTTGCATATTGCGGAAAGCATTCTCAAGACTCTTCACCTTCCGAGCCATCTCCTCCTGCCCGGCACTAGCTTCTATCATGGGAGCGTGAGACTCGTGTTGTCTGAAAGTAGGCTCCGGGGGGTAGTAGTGAGGATCCTGGATATGGAATATTGGCTCACTAGAAGATTTGTGGATAACAGCGGGCGGAGGTGCCACATATACAGGAGCGACTTGTGGTATAGGAGGTGGTGCTTGCTTGGTTGGAGGTGGTGGCATTTGGGAGGTGGAAGCATAGTAGTGAGGGTAGTCGGGGTAGGTGGAGGACGAGTTCATTGTTGGTGGCTCGGGGTTAGGATTGGCTGGAGGGACATATGCAGGGTTAGCAGGGTAGGCTGGTAGTGGTTGACCTCTTGACCAAGCCTGGTACATTTCAGCCATCTGTTGTCTTAACTTGTACATTTCTTCTTTCATCCCCGCCACATCCACGATCTCTTCTTCGTGAGCAGGGTCTACAATGGTTGCCTCGATCTCCTGGGATACAGCCTTTGTCATCTTTTTGGATCTGGTGTTGTATGGGTGGGTAGCCAGTATGCCAGTTGCCTAGAAAATCTGAACTCACCAACATCAACACTCGTTAGTTGTTAGCGCATGAATAAGATGTAACGACTTTAAAAACAAACACATTTGCTCGAGTCGTTATGCATCATCCCGGCCGCTGCTCACTTCAATTATCTTTTCTTTTTCCTCTCTTTTGTTTTCTTTCTTTCTTTTCTTCTTTTCTTTTTCTTTTTTGCTTTTTCTCTTTTCTTGCTCTTTTTTTTTTCTTTTCTTTTCTCGCTTTTTCTTTTCTCTCTTTTCCCTTGCCGTTTTCATAATCACGCTCCTATTTATTTGCCTAGCGGATATGAAGGAAATGACATAAAGTAAAAGAATTGGTAACAACACTTTGTTTTCTCATTGATAATTCAAAACCTTGATTACAAAGTGATGTTTTAAGAAAAAGAAAAATAAAATAAAAGACGATGCATGACCTAAGAGTACATTAATGCACCTAGTGCCCGCGAGGCATCGTTCGGCCTTGCCGCGGGCCTATATGCTAAACCCCTTTGAAGCCTATCCAGGTCGGCCATGACTTGTTGTACAAAAAACTTCACTGCAGATACAAAAGTCCTCCGAGACATATCTTCACAAAGCTGAGTTTTCCTGGTGATGTATTGGGCGATACGAACAATCTTTTCTCTGATGACCCCTTTTTCTTGCAATAGACGGCTTATTTGTTGAGCGCGAGCATCCAAGGTGTGTTGGTTGTCCTTCTGTACTTGTTGTAGCTTCAATTCCAATCTAGCCATGGTCGTATAGCAGTGCTCTCTTTCTTCTTCAAGATCTTTGATAATCTTGTTACTTTGGACTGTGGCTGAGATCATTTTCTTTCTAAGCTGAGCTATTTCAACATCATGCTTGCCTTGTAGCTGCCGGACCAACTTGGCTCTTTCCTCGGCGTCTTTGTCCATTTTCTTCCGAGCCTTGACTAACTCTTTTTCGGCTACGTCCAAATCAAAGCTATAGTCATTCACTTTCCGCCGGAGAATCTCAATTAACTTTTCATCTCGGGCTGAACGAACTGGGGTCTCGGATGCAATTTTCATTTGAGCTATTTGAGCCTTCAACATATCATTTTCTTTTTTCAGCTGTTTCTTTTCCCCTTCATCGGATGCTGCTTGTAAGCCACTTTCGAAATGAAGATTTCTCAGCTTATCTTCCAACAAACTGATTTTGGCCTTATATTCTTTCTCCTTGGCCGCCCATTTCAGATTTTCCTCGGATTGCTCTATCAGGTCTTGCAAGTGAGGTCTCTTTGAAAGACGTTCGTGTTCAACCCCTCGTCGGTACCATGTGGAGTACCCAGGTGATATCTCCCCTTTTGCTCTATTCGGCACACAAGTATCAATCTTCAGATTTTGGCATTCGTTCCAGATTTGCCGGATTTTCGCTTCCGGGAATTGCCCGTCTGGACCAATCTCCACGGCCTGCACACTGAGGTCCCCATCCCTCGGAATAATTTGACACCGCCCTAACTGTCGCAAAGCTCTGTATGGAGCATAAGGCTGTATACTCTTCAAACCCATGATCAAAAATGGCGATCCCTCTGTTGGCATGTATATCACCTCGTCAAGAGGTAACCATTCATACGTCCAATCAATTTGACCGTCAGTTAATGATCGAAGATACACAATCCAACCTTGGACTCCTTCTGGCAACTTTACTTCCTTTGTCCTCGCATTGAACTCTTCCAAACATGTCCGATCGGCTGAACCATAGCTCGAGAATGAGGGGGTGGGGCACAAATGCTCAATTAGCCAGATTTGCAAGATCAAGTTACACCCTTCGAAGAAAGTAGCCCCCGCTTTGCACGCGGTCAGAGCACGATAGATATCCGCAACAATCATCGGGGCCAGAGTACAGTTTTCTTGTACTATCAGTGTGGTAGCTACCCCGGCGACTTTTATATTGATATGTCCGTCTTTCCTCGGGAATACAACAACTCCAAGAAATGCCACCAAAAATGCGAACCTCCGGTGTTCTTCCCATTTCGCCCGGTTGGACTTGCAACATAGCTTGTTGGTAAGATCATTGAAACCCCCAACGTGTCCAAACCTATTGTAGATGAAGCTTAAAGAACAAAATCCGTTGGCCAGATCTTCATTATGAACATTCCGGGCAATTTTCAAAGAGTCGAGGAAGCGATGTACTGTCACCGTCCTCGGAGATACCGGGTATTTTCCTTTCAACGGAACCTCGGTCTTCCCAATGTAAAAGGCAATCTCCTCCAAAGTTGGGGTAAGTTCAAAATCCTGGGAAATGAAATACGTTGTGTACCGAATCCCAAAACGTGACCAACGCTCTAACCACATCACCTCGAGGAACTATTTCAAGTAACCCCGTAAGGCCTTTCAAGTACCTTTTGACCCAGTCTTGGCCATCGGATCCCATGTCCTGCCACCATAATCTCAACTCCAAAGGGATTTTATTTAGGGAAAATTGTTCATTCATCATCGTGCTCGTCCTGCACATTTATTAAGGTGATTTTATTTAAAAAGGAAAAATCTTTTTCAATGCAAGTTTTCAATTTTTGAATGAAAGAAAAGGAAAATAATTTTCGAAGTGGCCATTTTTGCAAAAACGGCCTTCCGTCGTCCTTTCGGAACATTCGGCCATTTCCAAAAATAGCAATCACCTCGATTATTTGAAAAGAAAATCTTTTTGGTCTTTTTCTAAAAGTGTGGTTGAACCCGTTTAAGGGTTGCCTACGTATCCCACCTAATGGCGAGAATCAAACCTGCGTAGTTCGGTCAGATTATTTGACCAATTATTTCAAAAATGTTCCACCTATTTTTCTCAAATTTTCAAATTTTCCGGATACCTATTTTCTATAAATCATTATTTTTCTCTCTCTCTTTTTTTTTTTTTTCAACAATTTTTCCAATCTCGGGATTTTCGCCGGTCCGCATAACGATCAAGGACAATAAAATGCAACACATAGCATGCTCGGTCTTTTCAATACCGGGTCACCTGTCCTAGACGGACCCAACCCCTGTGTTGAGTCCCCTAAGTCAAATATGATGCAAATAATCGTCCTAGACCTATGTTCAAAATCTTACGGTTTCATGGATTGCTAGACCGTGTACCCGAGCGGACAACTCGAATCGAGGAGGGGGCTACGTACCGGTGACCCGCGGAGTCAATCGGCTTTGTAACTTATCCGGCCTCTGTTTTCTTAATTTTTTAAGGTGACTTTTAACAGAAAGGGGAGTCTCAACCAGTAAGCACATCCCCGATGGAGAAGAGAGAAGGGTTTTCGGCACAATTTTATATACAGTTCACATAATATCCAAAAGCGATAAAGCACATAACATGTTATTCAAATCACATAATAAAGTCAAACAAAAACGCGAACGGCAGTTCTTCGGAGCTCGAGTTCTTAAACCCTGAAATCGAAATTCAGGGTTGGTTCCCCAGCAGAGTCGCCAGAGCTTTCACACCTCCTTTTTTACTACCCCAACATGCGTAAGGTGTATAAATTACACTTGTAGGGTATACCCCGACGCTCAATTACCCGAAACGGATAAAATTACGTAAGGGAAGGAGTTTTTCCAATTTAAGGACAATCGGTTCGGGATTTTATTAGAGATTAATCAGGAGTCGCCACTTGGGAATGACAATGGTGTCCCAAGTCACCGGTTGATCCCGAATCCGAGGAATTTTGACTCTTTAAAATGTCTGCGAAGCAGAGGTCCGGATAAGGAACTCTATTAACCCGGGAGAAGGTGTTAGGCACTCCCGGATTCCGTGGTTTTAGCACGGTCGCTCCACTATCGTTTTCGACTTTTGTTTGACTCAGTTATAGATTTTAACAACATAATGTGCTTTTACGTTAAATATCATTTTTTAGGAATTTACGGTATCGCGAAAACACGCCTCGAGTCATACCGCAACCAGTACGCCTATGACTTTTGGTGTATTTCGGCTTTACCGAGATTTGGATTTGAGTCGCACCAAGTGCACACTCGTTCATAGGAAGATATATTAAAATCGTGCCCTAAAGTAACGTCTATCGGCTTTTAAATCTTTTTGGGAGAAGCTATGGAATTAGCTATTAGCTTTCCCGGGTCTATTTGTGTTATATCATTGCTAAATGGGGGCCCCGGTGTTATTCGGGCGAGGCTCGTCCCAATTTAATTTATTAAGTTCGGTCCTATTTCGTTTAACTACATTTGCTATTCATTGTTTTTGCCTTAGTCGTGTGCTATTACTATAATAATCCCAGGCCCGTGTGATTTCTGTTATTTAAATGGGCCTGGTTCCAATTGAAGCTTTACACATATATTACATTGTTCCAGCCCTTTAAGGCCCAGGTATTTGCATGAATTTAGGGTCGTTAGCCAAATTGGCTACTTTTTAAAGTTCAGGCTCACGTTTAGAATCAAACTTTAGACAAAGAAATGGAATTACATTGAAAATGAACAAACAAAGGTGCACGTTTTGATCAATAAGAAATTCACCAACATTTTATTTATATCAGATTCGCATACAGTAACGATTCTAAATCAGTGGTCTTCTGTACAAGCTTAATGAAACTATAATCACTATTACTTTACAGCTAAGAAATCATACCACTAATTGCCGGTTTAAGGTCAATACCAATTCTAAGAGATCTGTTTGATTTCATAAGAGAACTTAGAAAAATGATTAAATTAGTGAACTAACTAATTAACCACACACATGTAATTACAGTACCAATTTCAATTGCAGCCTATACTTAGTATTATCCCCCAGTTCTTCCTTTCTATAACCTGCTGTGATATTGCTTCTTTGATTCTTAGGATTATGTAGGCGACAAGTATGCAATCTAATGATCCTATTATTCCGTTTAAGATAATCATGGATGAATGAATCAGATACCTATGTATGTTTACCCTAATGATTTTCATGATTTATTACCAGATTATTAACCCATGGCTTGACCCAACACTTTTCCCTTTCAACACTTATTATCACCTAAACGCAAATCAGTGATAATGTAATTAACTATACGGTCAGATGTTTGTGAACTTAGTGCTTATCAGTTTTGCAAGTATTATGAATTAACTTATGTTTTAAGTTTTCCTAATTAAACTAAGTGATAAGCTATCTACACTATATTATTGCTATACTACTACTAGTACTACATCATTACAGTGTTTTTTTTTGTGTTCAGCTACTACAATCTATTACAATTAAGATACTAATTAAAAAAAATGACAGAATAAAGTAAAACGGGAGCTCCATTTCCATATTTCAACAATTACATCTTCAATGGAACAGGGTATGTACCTGATTCAGAAAGAAAATCCAATGAGTTCTAGGGGAGGCAAGTAATGAGCAAGTACAGCAAAGATCAGCAGCAATGCAACAGTGATTGAAAGAGGCACAGCAACACAGCAACACAAAAAAGCACAGCAACAGCAATACGAGAATAACCCAGTAGATGATCGAGCAAAAACCCAGAAAAACCAGATTAAAACCACAAGCTCTTACACCCGAAATTTCCAGAAATGGCTACTGCTAAATTGCTATGTTTTTCCTAGTATTTCTTCTCAATAATTAGCCTAAGTATAAATTTCAGATTGCTCAATGTTGGAACCCCTTTTCAGCTCTTTTGAAGGTGTATTTATAGTTATCCTAAGGCTGAAACTTGGGGAGAAAGTTATGGGATTTTTTCCACTTCTCCCCCTCCTAAATTTATTAAATCTACACTTAAGTCCCATTTTCAGTTACTAAAACCCTTCCAGCATGTGCTGGAAGGTTCTAAAGATTCTCTTTTATGGCCTTTTACTAGTATAACCTTAGAGGTTTGAGATTTTTACAGATTTCCCATTTTTAGGAGACCATTATACCCCTAAATCTCTGCAAAATTGCAGAAATCAGGAGCATGAATGTCCCTATTACCCTCCTAAGTTCTTACTAGTTACTATTTTACCTTTTCAATACCCAATTGTGCCCCTAAGGGCAATGCTGATTTACTAGCTTGCCTAGGGCAGATTTCAGCTTGTTTTGAACCTATTTAACTAATAGCCAGCCCTGGCATTAGTATTTAAGGGCTGGCCAGATTTATTTTTTAGGAACTATTTCAATTTAGCCACTTTTAAACTAATTCCAGTCAATTAAGACCCATTTATTCCTAATTAAAGCTAATTGCAGGCATAGCCTGTTTTATTGTTAGGATTAACCTATTTAAAAGTTAGCCAGTCTCAAGTTGAGACTTAGCTTGGGCTATCAAAGCCATATACTGAACAGCTGGGCCCAAAACCTTTACAGGTTTGGCCACTTTGCTGTTCAGGGCTCAATATAGAGCCTGGGCTAGTCTGCATTTGCAGACATAGCCCCTGCACAACCAGCCACTGTTTAACAGTGAGCTGTGTGTTAGGGCCTTATAGAATGGGTCAACCCTTTGCAAGGTTGACCATTCTTAGACCAATTATTTAACTTATAGCCTATTTGTTCATTTTCAGTTCTAACCTATTTAAAAACTAGCCAATTTTGTGAAGCCTAGCACTAACAGCTATAACCAATTCTATTAAGGTTAGTGAATGTTAATCATCTAATCATACCAACAAAAACTACTGAAAACTTAGTTATTCCAACATATTTTGTACACAGAGCCACATAAACCAAACAAATGCATCAATCATCCAGAACTCAGAAAGGGAAATTTGATATGGTTGAATTCCTGGTTAATCAATTAATTCCATCCAATTCATGTAACAAAGTGTCAAACTTATGTCAATCTAGCCTAAGTTACCACTAGTTCAAGTCAAATGACAATTGAAAAATTCCCAAAATCCTTAAGATTAATGATCATAGACATGCACAGAACTAAACTATCACAAACAGTCAGCAGTAGATGAAGCATGTAAAGCAGGAAAACATGGAGAATCAGTGAAAAGAGAAACCTAAGTCTATCATATGAGGGTAACATGAAGAGAAACAGACCCCAAATTGGCATACTCATTCATCAAATAAAACATATGAGAGATGATATGACAAGAATATTAGACTTGCACTAAAAATGAACACAAATAAGACCATCAGAATGTGAGCAAAGAAGTGAACCCCAGATTAAACACAGGATAACTTGATATAAGAGATGAACAGAGATAGCCAAGCTTTTACCAAGACTAAACACAGAAAGAGAAACAGTAGAGATGCTGCAAGCCAACAAAAGTAATCTAATGCAAAGCTGAGTGACAATTAAACATAGTACAGAATCAAAACATGCAAGATGACAGAAAGACTACTGAAGATTAACAAGATGAAGTATTCTAATACTAACTAAGGTTATCCAAGTCAGGTCTTCAAAAATAAAGAAACAGATTCAAACAAACCAGATAAAACTTAATAACAATGACTAAACGATTAGGCATGTAAGGCATCATGAAGAGAAGAGCAATCATGCTTGTTGAAAACTAACGGATCAATAGCCCCAATACCAATATAGATTCTTAAACTCAGAAGACACAGAATATATATAGAACCCTAATGATAAACAGTCAAAACAAGATAATAGAAAGATGATTATAAGCCCTAATACTAAACAGGATCTTGAAAGAACAGAAAAACATGCAAGAATACACAAGATGAAAGATAAGGAACAAGAGAGGATGAACAGACAAACAGGAACAAGATACGGAAGATGAGCAAGTTAAAACAAAACCTAAACTAACAGATGAAACAATAGATTTAGAGAATCTACAGAATAGAAAAGAACACACAGAAACATAAGATGAAAGACAAGAGAACATGAACAGAAGGGCAAAGAAATCAAATACATGAACAAACAAGCAAAGAAAATACAAAGAAGCAAAGAAGGTAAATAAACACAGAGAAAGCACATTAGGGTCGGGGACTTAGCTTGCGGGGCCTGTCCCCCGAGCTTCCTAAATCTCTTCTTTTTCCTCACTTCTCTCATACTCCCAGGCTCCTTTTTATTCCTTCTTGTTTTCTTTTTCTTATTCTTTTCCATCTTTTTTTTTCTTTTTCCTTTTCTGTTTCTTCTTTCAAGGCTTAAAGGCGAAGCCTTTTGAGATTTGAGTTGCAAGAGGGTGTTCAGGAGTGTAAAAAGGGTGTATCTTGGGGTGGTTTTGATTTTGGGGTCACCGGAGTTAGGTTTCCGGTGACCTTATTTTGGATATTCGAGGCGTTCCGGTTAGATTCGAGGATGGCCAGTGGTATAGTTGGGTAGATCTAGTGGAGAGGAAGAGTTTGGCATTAGTTTCAGGTGGATCTGCATACTTTGGTGGTCACCGGCGAAGATTCCGATGACCGGGACTTCGAAGAACAGGGGTTTTCTGGGGGTTTTGGGTAAAGAAGACGGAGAAGAAGAAGATGGAGATGAAGGGAGTGGTAAGAGGAGCCGGCGACCACCGTGGAAGGTGGTGGCCGCCATGGCCGCCTAGGGTTTTCTGGGGTTGAAGACATGAAGAAGATGAGATATACAGGGGCGGCCGTCTCTAGGGTTAGAGAAATGGCAAAAATGAGCGGCCCCCTTCAGACAAGGCCTTTAAATAGGCCAAATATCCGAGATAATCTCGACCGTCCAATTGACGGAGATCGACGGCCTATACATGCGTTACTAAAACGACGTCGTCCTATTAGTTATGAGGCCAAAGTCTTAGACCCTTGGATTAAATCAAACGGACGGCTTAGATCCACCCTCACATAATTCAATAACTAATTAATTCCCACAATTATCTCAGCCGTTGGATTTAAGGACATGAACGGCTGAGATTATTTCACCATCATTTCCGGACCAGATCACCTTTGGACCAAAACATTGGGCCAGTGACTTGGATTGCAACTGGCCCAAGTTTATCATATCCAATATATATATCTATATTTTTTGTATTTTCTTCAATTTTAATGATTTTTATGTATTTTCTTTTATACTTTTTTTTTCTTTTCTTTTATGAAAAATTATAAAACATAATTTAATACCTACTCTAATTTCCTAGTATTTTTTTGGTAATTTTCTGCTATTTTTCCTTTATTTCTACTACTTAAGCTATTTTACTAATTTCCTAATTAACTAAACTAACAAATTACTTACTACTATTTTTTTTGATTTTTCTAATTTCTTACTTATTCAAACACACAAAAATATAACTAATTTCAAACAAAGCAAGTAATTGCACTCAAAAACATATTTATTTTAATTTTGGAATTTAAAGGCTTAGTGCAAAAATCATGTGCTCACAGGCGCCGATAATCGCTTGGTATGATCTATTCCAAGATTTTCGCCGAGACCTTCGGTTGGTTGCTAATATCTCGGCATTCTGTTACTATGCCTTACTCGAGATTGGTCATACTCGACCTTAGTTTTTATCGAGTACTTCAATCCTCAAGTTCTATACTACGCCATCGGGACGGAGCTAGGTCCGTTTTGAGCTTATTCTCGAAGCTACTCCTCGAGCCTATGAAGTCGGGCATACCTGATTTCGACTGTACACAAAAATATTGAGTCGTTTATGTTTAAATATTATAGATAGATAGATAGATAGATAGATAGATAGATAGATAGATAAATAAACAGACGTTGAGAGTGAATTTATGATTTACTTTCTATTGTGTATTTATAGTTTTTGAAATGAATTATTTATGAGTGAGTTTTCCAATCATTTTCACTTCCTTTTTTTATGTGAGTTGAAATCACGTAAAGTAAATGTGGGAATTTTACCACTGATATTTGCCTCTCGCTTTGTATATGCATGAACCCAAGTGTTTCTCTTACGCAGGAAGCCAAGAGGAAGAAAAGAAGCAGAATAGTTTCTCTTAATCATGTGGGATAAATATAATGGATCTTCCACCCCAAAAATATTGTTTATCCCTCTGAATAATGAGTGGGTGATCATGGATTTTCCACCCATAAAATATGTCCTACTCCCTCCATTCGGTGTTCAAATTTCGAGAGTCCTTAATTGCAATTTTATATGTCTTTTTTATTAATTATTTTGAATTGATAATTATTGTAACTTATATAGTATTTCTTACGTAATTTCAAGTACATAAATATTATTTAAAAATTCAATTTCTATATTTAAATGCATAGTGAAAAATATAATAATGAGTTTGACTCTCGAAATTCAAATTATGCCAAATAAATAGAGATGAAAAGTAGTTTATTTTTATCCAGTTTATAGTTTGGAATTCAACTAGGGTTTTTCTCCATTTTAGGCCATCTCCAATCTTCCCTCATTTCTTCATAATGGGGGCAATATTTGTCATAATGAAGCTCCAATTCTCCCCATTTTTACGCTCAAAATGGGAGTGTTCCCCCAAATATGGGTATACTATTCATCTCTCTTATTACTATCACACATATTTTATTATTTAGCTCTTTTAATTTATTATTTATATATACATAATTATATTTATGTAATATCTTTGTAATATTAATTTTACATCTTAAATTTGGCATATAATTTTGATAAATTAATTTTCTTGCATTTATTATTTTTATGTAAAAATTTTAAGTTAATTTTATTATAAGTTATAATTGTATAAAAAATATATAATCATCTCAAAAAATGATGGTCGAATATAAAATATTAGATGTTGCTAAAATTGAACGGTACGAATATAAAATATTAAATATTTCTTTGAAAAGTAAAAATTGAAAATACATTAAATGGAAATTACAAATTAATAAAAATAAAAGATGGAATTTGTTTAATGAAAATCAAAAATAAAATTAAAATAAACGATAATAATATAATATAGCGTAAAGAAAAGAATATAAAAATTGAATATGCGTAAGAACCTCAATTGAAAGTGAATAGAACATATCCAATATTACAATGTCGACATTCACTGATATAGTTAACACTTAACAGCTGACTGGACATTTCAGATTAACCCACTAATAATACCTATTTGCCACATCCAAAACTATTTCAACTCCAATACTATCCAAAGGGTCGTTTTTTCTGATTTTTAACCTTTCAAGAAACCGAAGAGTTTTTTTTCCAAATTTTCTTGAAGTACAATCTTTGATATGATCCCAACAGATTACTCTCTGTGCATATTAAATGCGCTCCAAGATTAGCAGCACTAATTTTCATTGGCCGGTGCTCTTCACTATATTTGTAATGGATAACCTCTTTAATTTCCTCATAAAGTTACACCATTTTCCTTCCATTAGATCTCCAAAGTCAATCCATTAATTCTAACTATATATATATAACCACCAGCTGAAAGTTTCTCATCATCAAAACATATCCTCTTCAAAAAATAGAGAGAACCCCAAGTTTTTCCATGGACAATTCTCAAAATTATTCATCTATTAGTTGTGAAATACAAATAATAAGAGCAAGAAACGTTGATCAAATAAGATCCTTAGGAGGCAGTTTGTTTGTTAGATGCTATCTTTCCGCAGGAGAGAAGCAAAGAGTTCAAATAAAAACACAAGAAATCCTATCAAAATCTGACTTGTCATGGAACGAGTCTTTCTCATTGGATTGCGTGGGAAATGAAGAATCAATTAATATGCTCAAGCAAGGAAGTGTAGTCTTCGAACTTCATTCAAGAAAAGTTGTGCCAGTTTTTGGTAAAGTTGGTGGCTCAAAAATCATGGGAAGGGCTGAAGTTCCATGGAAAAGTGTATTTGAGTCAAAAAATATGGAGATTGTGGAGTGGGCAATTATCATGAATAGAAATTTGCATGAAGATGTGAAGCCAATGGCAGTGCAAATATCAATGAAGGTTAGTATAAAAGAGACACAAAAAGTGAAGAAAAATGATAGTAGCATGGATAAGTGTGGTTGCATGGACTATTGCGGGTGTAATAGTACCATTTTCAGTGCTGAAGATAATGAAGTATTTGCACTTGGAGCTGCTCTAGATGCCTTGTAAGACAAACACTGCAAAAAATCGCTAGTTACTAATGGGGTTTGAACCCTTCAACTCAATTGTGGAAGGAAGTAAATTCACTAAGTGAGCTAACCCTTCAACCACACTAAGTTGCTTTAGGGTATGTCCAGTAGGATAAATGTTTTTTTTTTCGTTCGTGAGTTAGGCTTCTAGCTAGTTTCTTACACTAATGTTTCCTTGTTACCTTCTTTTTGCTATTTTGAAGACTGTACGTTCATAGTTCTGAACATCACGGCTTCTCTCTCTCTTGTGATTTAGGCTCCTTCGTCAAATTCAGCCTTTTATGAAGATATCGGTTCATGAAAATCAAGTGTGTTTGCTCAAAAGTTATCATACACTTTATGAATCTAAAACAATATACATGAATCACGGGAAAATTATAGCAAATCGTAATAATCAATCAGACCAATTGAAAGAAATGATAATCAGTACTCGAGATTGGGAGAAGAGACATTAACATCTTTTATTGATAGTATTAATTTGATCTGCCTCTCCATGAAGAGGTTCGGAGCCTTACAATGGTGTTTCACCTTTCCATAATATGGGTATCTCGTGTGTTCTCTCTCTGGAGAATAGTGGTCAAGAAGAAGTCTCTTACTAGAGCTCCCTATTTCAGTATTTATAGTGGTGAGCTCCGTGAGCAGTCAGTAAGTGGCCGTGGCCACGCTGGGTTTCACCCTCCGTAAGGGGTGGATGGGTCGTGCCCTCGCTGATCAAACTGAATCAGAGTCAAGTAACATTATGAATAAGTGGTCGTACCACATATTGATTATGGATTAGCTTAATACGAGATTAGCTCCGTCAGTTATCGTGGGGTCGAATTCTGACCCATATAGTTAGTCCCTCCGCTTATCGAGATCGTGCTTCGGCCGACCTCGATGAGCGAACTTCATAATGACGCTCGTTTTGGTATAACTGAATCGTTTTGTGGTTGGTCATGCAGTTAATGATGGCTATTGGGTTTCGCGAAAGTCATTTGTGTTGCCTATAAAGGTGGATTGAGGCATTCATTTCTCACATCTTCATCGTTCATCTGAGAGTGATTCTGAAGAAATTTTTTTATTTTGCTAATTCATTTTCTCCTTTCTTTCCTTGATTGTGATAACCTTTGTCTTGCCCACCGAATTCTATTTCTTTCTCTTTAGTAGATCAACAATGGCAGGCAGTTCTTCCCACGATGTTCTTCCGATGGACTTCTCGATCAATTCTCCGGTAGTTGCAGGGGCATTTCCGGCAATGGGAGGTGCGGAACAGATAGAGACCAGAGATGTTTCATCGGTTGACGAGGTAGTTCGTCGGCCCGGAGGTCCGGCGATTGATTTCACCGCCGATGGTAGAGAGGACCCGGTGGACAAAGCCCTGTTAATGGGGGAAGTTGGGATGGCCCGATTACCGGAATAGGGGGTCATCCCCACCCATGCAGACATCGTTCTCGCTAGAAGCAAGGAGAGGGTCCACACCGACCGCAGGGGATATTGTGTTTTTTATGCCAATCCCTTCAGGTTGGGGTTCAAAATTTCACTCCCAATGTTGGTGGAGGATTTCTGTCGTTACTATGGGGTGTGCCCGGATCAGCTCACTCCTTCTCTCTATAAATTATTGGCGATATTTATCAAGTATGGGGAACTGGTCGGTAGGGTGGTCACGCTGCAGCACGTGCTCAGCCTCTACAATCCTTAGTGGCACCATGATTCGCGTGCCCTCGTGGGTCAAGGGTAAGGGTGCTTGGTGGGTCGGACCTGGGCCTAAACGGGCCTGGCGGGTCGGTCTTCGTGGTCCTGGTTCTGGTAGGCCTAGGCTGTGGCAGTTTCGGGCCTGGCGGTCCCGGGCTTCGTGGGCCTGGGGGGTTGAACCCGCCCGTGACAGGCCTAAGCCCATTGTGGTCCTAGGCGTAGTGGTCCGGGCTTAGCGTACATTTTCGTCAAACACTTTATTAATTATATTTCTATATTATACATACTACATATATTTATATATCCATATATAATAGCAATTTATATATATATACATACATATATCGTTTACAAGAAATTGTATTAACCAAAAATATATGGATATATAAATATATGTAGTATGTATAATATAGAAATATAATTAAAAAAGTGTTTGATGAAAATGTAAAATAATAATATAATTGTAAAACTAAATTCGCATGCTTAATAAATTAATAATGAAGTACAACATGAAGCATAACACCTTCAAGAAAATAAAGTACAAAAACGAAAGCCCGAGGGTGGAATACCCTCAACACAATGCTTGATATGCTTCCTTAAATTGTCTGTGCCGGACCCTATACGAAAACTTAAAACTTGACTACAGTTCTTGCACTTTAATACTAAGCGATCTTCATTTTCTTCTAGCGCATCATAGTGTTGCATAACAAATAAGCGCACTCTTTCCGGAAGAGGCATGATTTAACTTGAAAATTGAGATTGAGAGTTGAGACTTTTAGTCTTGAAAAGTGGAGAGTGGGAGATTGAGAGAAATTTAGTTTGTGAAATGAATTTTGAGTATTGAAATGAAGAAGAGGGCGGGGGGGTATTTATTGTGTTAGAATATGTTATTTGTGTAATTTGTATATAAAAAATGGCAATTTAAAAAATATGGCCGTTTGGAGTGGAGCCCTAATTTTAAAAATTTTTATTTTGTAGTATATATAGTATATAATGTAATATATTTAGTACACTAGTATATTATGTATGTATATATATATATATATATATATATATATATATATATATATATATATATATATATATATTGCAAATGGATATTCAAAGAATCAAAGGAATATCTTATAACTTTTATTACCAAAAATGGCATATCTTTCTTAGTCTTCTTCCCCCCAATGGAATGAGCACAACAAGGTACTAGTACCACCATTAAAAGAAAAAAAAACTAAAGAAGATGTGCCAAAGTACAAGTTACAATACAATCTATATTGTATCTCTAACAAATCTTATAAATCCTTCAAGGTTTGGAGGAGGTTCCGTTGGTGGTGGTGGAAAAGAAGCTTGTTCATCACCACTTCCGCGCGAAGCAGCATCCTCTGCAAGTTTAGCTATCATTTTTTCGTAAGCTTCATCCACATCCGGTTGTGATTCCGCAAGTCCAAAGTTTCTTCTCCAATCTCCGAATAACACTAATTTTTCCAAGCTCTCCCTCATAGATGCTCTACGATCACATATTTGAAGTCTTGCTTGACTGATGGCGCTCTCTGATGCAACAGTTGAAGCTTGAATCGCTAAAATATCACGAGCCATCCTTGCAAGAACAGGAAAATGTTTTTCCCTTGACTTCCACCATTCCAAAAGCTCAAAACTGCCGTCTGGATTATCCTTTTCAAGTCCCTGCGACAAATAAAGTTGAAGCTCATTTAGATGTGAAGTTTTATCATAATTATCACCTTGAGAACCCCTGAACTCCGTCCAAGATTTAAGTGCATTTATGCCCGCAGCTCTTTTAGAAGAATGTGAACTAGACGAAGTAGGGGTTGGAACTTTTGGCCTAGCATATTCTAAGAAAAGTTGGTATGCATTATATATTATTTGAGTATTAATTTTAATTGATGCTTTTGCAACTGCAAGTGTAGCACGTTCCTCTATTAAAAGATCCGAAGCACTATAAATATTTGAATACCAAAATTGAGGACCTCCTAATTTCATTGTAGGATTTAACATTGCAGCTACACCATAAATAAGGGGGATAGGGAAAAAATATTTTTTAAACTTTTCTTTCATTGCATTTATAGCAAGTTTATAAATTTTCCCACCTTCCAAAAAATCCATAAATAATTCACATAGGGCTGCAATATAAACTAAACAGTTTGAAATAGTCAGATAATATTGCCCAGAAAATGCATTTGTAGCAGCTTGAAAATATTCTAAAAAATCTATAAGAATTTTAACATTCGTCCAAACTTGAGTTGTAAGCATTTCATCATCATCCACACCACCAACTCTAGCATTAAACGTTGCATTAATTGGGTTCCTATATTCCTAAGCAACTACTAAACTTTCGTACATACTATTCCATCTAGTGGGGCAAGGTTTAGGAACCTTTCTTTCTCTAAGGCCATATACATTACATTTTATATAATACTCCATAAGTCTACTTCTACGGTTAGAATAAAAAAGCCAATTAAGAGTCATTCTAACCTTTTCAATTTTTAAATTTAAAATTCGCATACCATCACCGACAATTAAATAATAAATATGACAAATACATCTAACACGAAATATATTACTAAATGCGGGATTTAGTGTTGTTATAAGCATGGCTACTGCACTAGTGTTGCTAGAAACACTATCCATAGAAATTGATATTATTTTATCACTGATGCAAAAATATCTACAAATATCTCCAACAATATTAGCGATAATCTTACATGTGTGACGTGAATTAATTATTCTATACGCAATAATGGGTTTTTGCATTATCCACTCCTCATCTATCCAGTGACTAGTAACAGTTAGATAATCACAATCATTATTATTTATACCAATATTAGTAATAATAAAAATCCGATTTTTTATATGACTAAATAAATACCACAAATATTGTTCATATTCGTGTTTATATTTATAAATATCGGCCTTAACTATTGCGCGAGGCCAACCTTTATAAGTAGAATTAAAAACTTTTCGGATATAATGCACAAAATTAGGATTAGAAGGAAAATTATAGGGTAAGCACATAACGGTAACCATCTTTGCTAATTCTTCCCGATCTTTATTTGGATCATAATATAAAAGACCTCCAGTGACAATGTTAATTCCAGGTTGAACGAGATTTGAACTTGTACTAGGGTTACCCGCATTATCTACACTTGTCCTCTCTAGTTGCGCTTTCATTTTGAAATATTTAACTTTTTCACTGGGGTGTGTTAGTATGTGCCTAGTCAAACTACTCGTGTCACTACGGTCTCCAGTAAATTTATGCACCAACATTTTTTTACAATTACTACACTGAGCCTTATTTTGTTCTCTTATTTGAGTAAAAAATTTCCAAACTAATAATGTTTCTTGGTGTTTAGAAGGTTGTCTATTAAAAGTAGATGTTTCTACAGGTGGGTCAGGCGGTGCATCAGTTGGGTTATTAACAGGACTAGTAGGTGTATCATCCAAATCCTGTTGGGTTTCATCAAAATCCGGTTGGCTATCAAAATTTAAATTAGGATAAAGAGCATTCATAATTTCTTCATTCAATTGATCACCTGGTGTAATATTGTAGCAAATTTAGAATCCGAAAATTGAAAACAAGGGTTATCAGTATCAAGAATAATTAGAGGAGCAGGACGGGTAACGGGATTAGGTCGGGTAACCGGGAAAATGGTAGTTGGTTGACGACTACTTTCACCCATTTTAGCTTTTCCCTTACCACCATACATTTTTTTCAAAGAAAATGCCATATTAATTATAATTATGCAAACTAAAACACACAAAATATATTCTTAAAAATTAAGAGTTGGAACGAGTTTACTAAATTGCCGAACAACTTCTTGAAAATTGAAAATCGTTGAAGACTTGAATACCTCAATTCACCAACTTCACAAATTTTCATGAAATTGCAATAATAATATAAGCAATTATATAAGAGAAATTGGATATAAATTGAGAGAGATTGATGGATTGGTGAGTAAAAATAAAAGAATGATGGGGTATTTATAGTTGAGAATTGAGAAAAAATATAATTATATAAAGTTTGGGGGCCAAATGACTATTTTTTCAAGTTCCAAATGGTCAAATTGGCAGCCCTATTTCTGAAAATTTGACCGTTTGGCCTTTTTTTTTTAAAAAAAAAAAATTTAAAAATTACCGTTGAGGCCCACCAGGCCCGCTGGGACCGGTCCCGATCTCGTGGGCTCAAAGGGAAAAACCAGCCTGCCACGGTCCTAAAAGACCATATGGGCCCGGCCCACCAGGCACGCGGTCCCGGTCCGGGCCCGGTCCAGGACTGGCCCACAATACAGCATTAGTCGAGGGGGCTGACTGCGGCACTGGATGATGAGGTCGACCCCCGTCCTTTTGAGCATTTATTTTACATCAGGACTAAGCATTTAGTGGTGTGCCCTACTAGGTTCCAAGAGGCTTTGAATCATACGCGTAAGTTCCTTTATTGCCATACTCTTTTTTTCTTTTTCCTTTCTTATGTCTCGCATTCGTCAGTGCTAACTCGTATCAATTTTGTAGCCGAAAAGTCACCACCGGCTTTGTTAGATGGGATACGCGGGTGGGTTGAGGCCGTGCTCCCTCATACCGAAGGGGTACATACATGGGCGTCTTTCTAGGAGAGGCATAGCCACAGGCCTGCTACATGTGAGAAGTTGACTTCTTCCTTTGTTCTGCTTTGATTCGATTTTATTTACCAACTTTACTTTTCTGTGATAGGGATGGCAAGTCGTGGTCGGGCTCCTCAGTTGGCTTTCCGACGAGCGAGTGCAATTGCTTGGCTTATTGTAGCACCAGTACTACGCCGCGTACCGAGGGCGACGTCAGTTGAATCTCCGTGGCTCCTTCCCCACCACGGGCCGCACTTCAGTATGAGGGGCCATCGGGGGTTGTGCGCCCTAGAGCAGAGTCGCCCTCAGATGGGGAGGAGGAGAAGAGGCTGCTAACTAGATGCAGGGTCGTGTTCACACCGGCTCCTCCTACGGTAATTAACTTGGACTCCCCTCCAGCGGATGCGGAAAAGAGTGCGGATGCGGTGCCTACCCTTGAGAGTAAACAAGTAGTGGGGATTGGGCTCGTTGACTTGGGCCATGATGATACCGTCGCTTTGGACACTCAATTAGTGACTCTCGTCGCTGACATGTGAGGAAGTTCCTCAGCGACTACTGAGGTTGGTGAGCCAAGCATTTTATTGGCGGCCGTGGCGGGTGGCTTAACCTTACGAGTGGCGGGAGGAGGAAGAGACGTTGCGGGAGAAGAGTATGTGTCTGAATCTGATTTGGATCCTGATGACATCCGCATGTTCCGGGAAGGCTTTACAAATTCGAATGTGCGCACAGAGGGAAGATCTCGTCTCATTGTGGTCCCCACGGATTTAAATTTATTTCTCCAAGGTTTGGGTTGATGAATGAGGTGGTCGTAATGGGCATGAGGGTATATACTCTAACGTTGGTTTGCCTCTTCTTCTGCCTTAGTTTGCTTTTTATCCTAATCGTGGCTTTTGCTTTGCAGTCTTATTTGCTGGAGGTGGAGGGCATTCGTCGAGCTAATATCTGCTCGGCGATATTTTTGCGGGTATTGGAGAAATACCGCCGCTACTGGATCAATGCTGGGAAATGCGTATGCATTGGAGAAATGATCCATGTATCCGGGCCCTGGTTGAGGAATTGGCAAAGCGGGAACTTCAAATATAGCAAGCACTTGGCAGAATAAGTGCCTATGAGGAGCAGCTCCATTGGATGGACGATGAGCTCGGGGTGGGGAAGAGGGCCCCAGCGGAGTGTGAACATCAGGGCAAGGATACGGTGACGCAGGCTGCAACGGCATGGAACGGGAAGGTGGCTTCATTGGAGGGCGAAGTCACAGCCTTGAAGCGTTAGGTGAGGGATGCCTCATCGAGGGCTGAGGCGGTGAAGAAGGTTGTTCGCACGCATGAGTCCCTGCTGGGGTTGGTGAGGGCTGCTGCAGCTTTTAGGGAGGCGAACCTCGAGGAGCAGATAGGTGTTTTCGAGCAGAATGCCCAAGTCATGGATTAGCTTTTACAGTTGAGTCGAGACCTACTTGTCACACCTCCTTTTTACGCACCCGCGGGAGCGCGAGGGAGTTTTTCCAATTAAAGGACAATCGAAACGGGATTAATTTATTTAATTCAGAGTCGCCACTTGGGAAAATAATGGTGTCCCGAGTCACCGGTTTAATCCCGAACCGAGGAAATTTATGACTCTGTATTACAGTCTGCAAAACTAGAAACCTGGATAAGGAATTCTGTTAACCCGGGAGAAGGTGTTAGGCATTCCCGAGTTCCGTGGTTTTAGCGTGGTCGCTCAACTGCAATTTTTGTTTTTATCTGATTTCTTTATATTTTTTAATAATGTGCTTTTAATGTTCCGCTTTTCATTTTTTAGAAGAATTGCGACGTCACGAAGACACATTTCGAGTCACACCGCAACCGGTACGCCTGTGACTTTGATGTATTTCAGTTTCGCCGGGAGTACGATTTGGGTCGCATAAATGCGCACCCGTAGTTAGGAAAGTAAAATTATTTAAATACGCGCCTAAAGAGTCTATCGTGTTGTTAACTTCGGGAAAGACCGTGAAATTCACTAACGGTCCTTCCAAGTCTAAGGTTTTCATTACAATTAATTTGAGGGCCCCGTAATTTGTGTAGTTTTGTTTGGCGAGGCTCGTCTCATTATTATTTATTAAGGGATGATCCTAACATGGCTATGATTTTCTATTTGATTCTTGTCTCTAAGAAAAATAGAATAAAGAGAGAGGTCCTAATTGATTAATCCGTGAACAACCTTATTAGCAAAAAAACGCATTCACTTACTCATATTGATTATTCTCGTTCAAGCTTGAAGTCCTCTTCATTTTTTTTATTCAATTGCTAATCAAGAAGCACGATTTAAACAACATAATCATAAGCTAATCGTCTTCTAAGTGACTTATGCTTACGCCACGTAATTCGAGTTGTTGAAGTTATCATTCGAAGAAAACATGATTTAATATGAATGAGAGGCCTAAATACTTATTGTTGAATTAACTAACCCTTTCCAATTCATAAGTTTCAAGCAATTCCAAATGATGTATGATCTATATTAACATATTTCAACTTTGCTTCTAACTTTTATCTTGAAAGAAACCTGGATTGGTTTCTAGTTTATGCATATCTCCTACTTTACTAGCTTGAGCCAACATTAGCGACATAGCTTTGCATTTTTAGATCAACACTCCTAGATATAACACTTGCAAGCTATCTACTTAGTTTGGTATTTCCAAAAAAAAAACAGTCCAATTTCTAGCATAAGTACAGATATGAGGTAAGAATAGACATGTACATATCTCCTAATGTGTATTCTAATATCATATTTGAACATGCACTTCAACAGGCCAACAGTTGAACATTTTCCAATTCAGCATTTCAATTTGAAGTTACACCAGGCCAGTCTCGAAAAAATCACATACCTGGAGTTTGAAAATCAAAAAATGGAGGTGAGTCAGTGATAACTCTTAGCAATTGGCAGCTAACAGACAGCAACAACAACAGCAAGCCAAACAGCAACACTCAGCAAACCAGTAACAAAACCACGACCAGCAGAAACAATCGACCCAGAAATAGATGCAAGGAATCCGTGTGAACTTCAGACAAAAACCCAATGAAACAGTAACCAGGAATCTAATGGCAACCCAAGAAGAATCAATTGAAATCCAAGTAAAACCAAATCAAACACAGGTATAAGAGAGCACTAGTTTTTCTGATCTTCCAATGTGTTTGAACTTAAACACTTACAACTCTCACTCTGTTTTCTCTCAAAGAAATGTATGCCTATTCTCTGTCTAAGATCTATTTTCCTTCAATGTTTCTGTTCTCCCAGAATACTTCTCCAATGTTATCTATCATTGTTTTCCTTACTCACATGCTCACCAAATCTCTATTTTTGTCTCACAACTCCCCAGTGTTCTTTCCTTATGAAAAATTAATTCATAATTCAAACACTAAGAAAGAATTCTCCAAAACTCTCACAATTTCTCTCAATCTCTGTCTCTTTTTCAATCTGTGTCTATGTCTAAGGTCTGTATGTATCTATCTATATGCTTCAGAATCCCCCCCCCCCCTCTAATCTCCCTATCACTCTATACTTATAGTTAAACCCCCTCCACCCTGGATGGCCAGAAAACTCCACTAAAAACTCTTGCCCATCCCTATTTATGTCCAAACCATCAGACTCCCTGCACTCTCCACTATCCAGTGTCCATGTATGGACTATAATCATTAAAAATGCTAATGGCAGGAGACTAGTGGGATACCCTGCTGTACAGCAGGTTCCACTAGCCCCTGCTATGGGCAGGCTTATTAAATAACTAACCTTAATTAAATCCTAACAACTGTATCCAATTAACTCCTAATCCAGAATCAAACAAACAACAAGCCCTAAACTTGTGAATTGCATACGGGCAGACCAGAGAATAAACAAACATACAAACAAGTTAATTTGTTGACGATGTTAAATAAACTAGACATACGAAGCTATTGCAGCATTGAATTTAAACAAGAATTGGCAAAAGAATGGGAATCGACCGAATAAAGGTCTGTTGAGAAGGGTAGAAGAATGCTAAAAATTTCTGAAACTAAACAAAAATACACACACGGATTGCAACCAGAAATCGTAAGGGACACGAATTACCTCAAAAGAATCTGCCGACCCAAGCTTCGATCTTGGTTTGGAACTATTGAAGCCAAATGGGCTTTAATCGAGATGTTCTCGATTGAGAACACCTAGACTAAAGTCCCTTGGACTTCAATTACAACTAATCCGGCTCGAATTGGGCTTCTTCAAAAACTAGGGTTCTTGGGACTCGATTTTAGGGCTTTTACAATTCTGGCAAGATTCGAGCTAAGCCGGGGTTAGTAGGGGTGTGGGGGAGGTGTGAGGAGTCACTGGTGTGAATTTGGGGTAGTTTGGCGTGGTTTGGGTTTTAACTCGAATCTTCGATTGAAGATTCGAGACGTTTGGGGATGATTCGAGGTTAACGGACCACGGATTCGTGTAGAGGGGGTTTAGGGGGAGCTATGGTGTTGATTGGGTGGCCATTGGCCTACCGGAACCGCCGTGAGGCGATTTCCGGCAGGCGGAGTGCGGCGGAGGCGTTGGGGCTTGGCTTGTCTCTAAGAGAGACGATGGAGGTATGGGTCTGGCTAAGGGGGGGGCTGGGTATGAGATTGAACTTATATATGAAATAGGAAATTCAATCCTGATCGTTGGATCATTTACGATCAACGACCAGGATCTCTTCACTTAAACGAAACGACGTCGTGTAGTGTTATTTTAGGACCGGACCGGTCTTTTGAGTGAAACGAGTCGGGTATAATGGAGTGATTGAGGCCATTGGATCAATTGAAACGGACGGATCAGATTAAAGGCGAATCCGGACTGGGTTTTGGGTAACTCGATTGGGCCTGGTTCTGGACTAGGTTTTGGCCCAAATTTAGTTTCCTTATCTCTTTAGTTCCTAAAACTAGACTTTATATTATATATATATATATATATATATATATATATATATATATATATATATATATATATATATATATATATATATATATATATATATATATATATATATATATATATATAGTCGGATTAACTTGTAAAACATAATTAATTTTTTACTAACAATTAGCATAATTAAATACCAAATCCTACAATTGTACATTAAATGACAAGAAAAATGCGAAAAAATACCCGCCCTTTTTTTATGATTTTTTTTTCGTACAAATAAACTTAACTATTTCCAAGTGCGGAAACTAATCCTAAAAATATAAATGCAACATATTTTGTATATACATTTTTTATCAATTTAAACAAATAGACATGGGCACACAAATGCAAACAAACACAAAAACTCTTTTATTTTGACATTTTGGGAGTAATTCTCGTATAGGGCAAAAATCACGTGCTCACAGCTGCCCCTCTTTGTGCGGAAACATGAAGAGTTTTCGTGCAAAGATAAGTGAGCGGGTACGAGCGATTTTTTGCCCGTTCAAGCACTCCGTATGAAGCATTTTTTGGAAAAGTTTGACCGAACCTTGCTTCAAAAGGTCTCCTACATATCCCTGGCTAAAAGGGAATCAGGTCAATGTAGTTCGGGAAGTTTTGGTAGCTGGGACTACCATGACTGCTGTGATCTTGCTGTTGCTGCTACTGCCATTGCTTGACTGACCTCCTTATTACATCGTACTAAAGCAAAAGAAGAAGCTAGACTAAATTACAGTATTGCGAATTCTTATCTATCCTTTCCGCTTGATCTTGTCGTGTTAATTGCCATCTTGCGGGCTCTGATGTTTCTTCACGTGCTTCTTCTCTTCTGACAATTGTTATCTGAGCCTATCTTGATTGCCGAACTCCGACCCTTGGTCCCTTCTTTGTGATCTTCGAACTATTCTCCTTCGAAGTCTGAACCATCTTTCCGATCCTCGTTGCCTTCCTTTTGATTATAAACTTGGACTCGTGCTGGGGATTTCCGTTATACTCAACCGCTTTCCTCAACCAAATTCAAAATAAATCGCCACTCCGTTCTTCAGGCGGGCTCCCTGACTTCAACTACAACTTCAAAATAAAATCGCCACTCCGTTCTTCAGGCGGGCTCCCTGACTTCAACTACAACTTTAAAATAAATCGCTACTCCATTCTTCAGGCGGGCTCCCTGACTTCAACTACAACTTTAAAAAACAAAAAATCGCCACTCCATTCTTTAGGCGGGCTCCCTGACTTCAACTACAACTTCAAAATAAAATCGCCGCTCTATTCTTCAGGCGGGCTCCCTGACTTCAACTACAAAAATAAAATCGCCACTCCATTCTTCAGGCGGGCTCCCTGACTTCAACTACGACTTTAAAATAAATTGTGACTAAACTTTTGTTGATCCCCTCGGACTGTTGAATCGCATTCTGGTTACAAGCTTCTTTTGTTGCTATCTTGCATTGCACTCCGAAGTGAATTCCCTTACTTGTGATCTTCGAGCTATTCTCCTTTGAAGTCTGAATCTATCGTTTCTGATCCTTGTTGCCTTCCTTCTGATTCATGCTGGGGATTCCGTTACACTCTGCCGCTTTCCTTAAACAACTTCAAAATAAATCGCCACTCCATTCTTCAGCGGGCTCCCTGACTTCAACTACAATTTCAAAATTAAATTGCCACTCCATTCTTCAGGCGGGCTCCCTGACTTCAACTACAACTTCAAAATTAAATCGCCACTCCATTCTTCAGGCGGGCTCCCTGATTTCAACTACGACTTTAAAATAAATCGCCACTCCATTCTTCAGGCGGGCTCCCTGACTTCAACTACAACCTTAAAACAAATCGCCACTCCATTCTTCAGGCGGGCTCCCTGACTTCAACTACAACTTCAAAATGAATCGCCACTCCATTCTTCAGGCGGGCTCCCTGACTTCAACTATAACTTCAAAATAAAATCGCCACTCCATTCTTCGGGCGGGCTCCCCGACTTCAACTACAACTTCAAAATAAATCGCCACTCCATTCTTCAGGCGGGCTCCCTGACTTCAACTACAACTTCAAAACTAAATTGCCACTCCATTCTCCAGGCGGGCTCCCTGACTTCAACTATAACTTCAAAATAAAATCGCCACTCCATTCTTCAGGCGGGCTCCCTCACTTCAACTACAACTTTAAAATAAAATCGCCACTCCGTTCTTCAGGCGGGCTCCCTGACTTCAACTACAACTTTAAAATAAATCGCCACTCCATTCTTCAAGCGGGCTCCCTGACTTCAACTACAACCTTAAAACAAATCGCCACTCCATTCTTCAGGCGGGCTCCCTGACTTCAACTACGACTTTAAAATAAATCGCCACTCCATTCTTCAAGCGGGCTCCCTGACTTCAACTACAACTTCAAAATAAATCACCACTCCGTTCTTCAGGCGGGCTCCCTGACTTCAACTACAACTACAAAATTAAATCGCCACCCCATTCTTCAGGCGAGCTCCCCGACTTCAACTACAACTTCAAAATAAATCACCACTCCATTCTTCAGGCGGGCTCCCTAACTTCAACCACAGCTCATTAATTTCATCCTATTCTTATCGCCTTCCTTTGCTTTTTGAACCATTTTTCTTCTTCCTGTATCGCCCCCTTGGGCCACCTTCTCTTCTGAATTACCTTGTCTTGGAATTGCTTTCCCCCCTGGGTCGTGTTACTTTTCCTTTGGCTGCCGGAGATATCCTCGGAACTGTTTAATCACCTACTGGAGATGATGCAGTTGGGGAAGTATTCTTTATTTCTTCTTTTTCTATTTCCTTCACCCTTCGTTCTCTCTCGGACTCGCCGAGGATTGAAATGTCATTAACTGAGGATTACCCTGGCGGGTGAACCCTTTTCCTTTTCCTTCTTCCCAGACCTCCTCCGGGGCTCACGCTTTTGCTTCCTTGAAAAACTTATGGGATATAATGCTGTC
This sequence comes from Nicotiana noctiflora, assembly GCA_032618575.1. Classification (NCBI taxonomy): domain Eukaryota; kingdom Viridiplantae; phylum Streptophyta; class Magnoliopsida; order Solanales; family Solanaceae; genus Nicotiana; species Nicotiana noctiflora. The sequence continues at coordinate 42,335 of JASVEL010005824.1, forward strand.
GGGGAAATCTCGAAGTTAGTGTTTCATTTTCCCAACAACTGCTGGGGATGATATCAGACTCAAAGATCGCCCCCTCGTGTTGTCTGGCCTTTCTCAAAACCATTCTGCTCGGAACTAGTATTTCTCAAAATCTCGTTACCCTTATCCACTGGGTATTTGTTTTCCAGAAAACTTTCGCAATGGGAGAAAATTTTCTGCCCCGGTTTGATGACCTTCTACGCGGCATGCTCTTCCGCCGATGAACCCTCTTTTCCTGCTTTAAATCAAAAAAAAATTGTTAGTTTCAAAACGCAGTGAGTGGTCGTGCCACTCTTGTTGGGGGCCATTTTCCATTTCTCTTTCAGCTGCTTGGCCTCCCTCGAACTTTTGGGGATGACGTTGACACTTGCCGGGGATGATGCTCTTTCCGCAGCTGGTCTCTCATCTCTCCTTTCATTCCAACCTTCGGTTTGGTCCGACCCTTTTAGTCGATGATCTGTTGTGAGCAATCATCTTTCGGATGTGTAATATGTGTCCATCGTACTCCATAATTCCCGTGAACCTTTCAATCAACTTGTCGTTCCAATCTTAATATCGGAACGACCTTTGCCTTATTGCCTCGTTCCACGCCTAGTCATCTTCATTGTATCACTTTGGGAGACTTGGTAGTAAGCTTTGAAAAGTCAACTTTCGAAAACAAAAGAAGCGAAAAATGATAGATAAAGAATGCTGACCGCGAATGACAAAAGAAAGGGAAAACTTTTCTGAACTCAAAACTGGGAAAAACTTATCTGAATATGTAACCGATCCAATGGTTATGCCGCGCCTTTGAGATTAATCTACCCAGTCTATTTATGTCAATCACTTTCTGATGGCCGCGTTTTGCTAGAAGCAAATGAATGTCCCAACCTTGTCTCATACAGACACCTCGTAACCATCTCGCCTTGTCACCTCATAGTGCCCTTCAAAGGGTTTTCACTAATAAGATTCTCTCATTTCTCTCAACCTCCCGTCACCTTAGGGTGCCTGTAAAGGTTTTCACCGTAAGACTCTCTCATTTTGTTTTCTTTCCAGGCTGGGGTATTGCCTACGAGATTCCCTCTAAAGCATTATCCCTTTTCGGCTTGTGCGTCCTGGATTCAATCGAGGATCGGAGTGTCGCTCTTGGCTTTCCCTCGCATGACTTGGCATTTCTCAAATACTGATCGAGAGGTCTTTTTCGGTCATTAATGTGGTTTTTGTACGTGGGGCTAAAGAAAAGAGGTTTCTCCTCAACGGTTAACTCATTACAACTTTCGGAATTCACATCATCTTTTCAAATGAAACCATGACTTCTGCCCCAGTTTTGGTGCTTGGGGAACCTTTGATTTTTATTTTTATTATGACCGAGCCGTGTGGCGCCTACGTATCCTTCTTGAGGAATCAGGTCAAACGTAGTTCACTTTTTCTTGTGTCTTTTCTTCGTTTCTTTTTCTATTTTGTTACACATCTTCCTTGATGATTCCGAAAGAGGGTATATGAAAGAATAATTAAGGCTCAAAGGGGAAAACAAGGGTGAAGTGTTTGGGTAGTAGAAAAATTGCCTCTGTCATTTCATTCTCCGAAAAATGCCAAATACACACAAACGAAACCAAACGTTGACAAATATATTAAAGAATTACACGTAATATCTTTTGACTATATCGGAATTGATAGCCATATCGGTGCACCTTCCTTCGATATCAGTTAGACATAGAGCGCAGTTGGATAATACTCTAGTCACAACAAATGGTCCCTCCCAATTTGGAGCGAACTTGCCTTTCTCTTCGACCTGATGTGGTAGAACTCTCTTCAGCACATGTTGTCCCACTTTAAATTTCCTGGGACGTACCTTCTTGTTATATGCTCTCGCCATTCTCTTTTGATACAATTGGCCATGACATACTGCTGTCAATCTCTTTTCATCGATCAAGCTCAATTGCTCTAATCGGGTTTTGACCCACTCATCATCGTCAATCTCGGCTTCAGCGACAATTCGGAGGGATGGAATTTCAACTTCTGCGGGTATTACTGCTTCAGTCCCGTACACCAACAAGTAAGGAGTTGCACCTATCGAAGGCCGGACGGTAGTGCGATAACCCAACAGCGCAAATGGTAACTTTTCATGCCATTGCCTAGACCCTTCTACCATCTTCCTCAATATCTTCTTTATATTTTTGTTTGCTGCTTCAACCGCACCATTTGCTTTGGGACGATATGGTGTGGAATTTCGGTGTGTAATCTTAAACTGTTGACATACCTCTTTCATCAATCCGCTGTTAAGATTTGCACCGTTATCTGTGATGATTATCTTTGGAATTCCAAACCTGCAGATGATGTGGGAATGTACGAAGTCCACCACCGCCTTCTTGGTCACTGATTTGAAGGTTTTGGCCTCCACCCACTTGGTAAAATAATCGATCGTTACCAGAATGAACATATGACCATTGGAAGCCGCAGGTTCTATAGGTCCAATAACATCCATACCCCATGCAATAAACGGCCATGGTGATGACATTGTATGCAACTCGGTTGGCGGAGAATGAATCAAATCTCCGTGTATCTGACACCGATGGCATCTTCGCACGAAACTTATACAATCACGCTCCATAGTGAGCCAGTAATATCCTGCTCGAAGAATCTTCTTTGCCAATACATATCCGCTCATGTGTGGTCCACAAACTCCGGAGTGTATATCTGTCATCACCGTTGTGGCTTGACTCGCATCTATACATCTCAACAATCCCAAATCTGGTGTCCTTTTGTACAACACCCCTCCACTAAGGAAAAATCCGTTTGCCAATCGCCGAATAGCTCTCTTTTGATCTCCAGTTGCTTGCTCTGGGTATATTCCTATCCTGAGGTATTCCTTGACATCATGAAACCATGGCTCACCATCCATCTCTTCCTCTATCATATTACAATAAGCATGTTGATTCCGAACCTAAATATGTAATGGATCGACACGAACCTTGTCCAGGTGATGTAACATTGACGCCAAAGTAGCCAAAGCATCGGCAACCTCATTATGCATCCTTGGGATATGTCTGAATTCTACCGACCGGAAACGCTTAGTCAGATCATGCAAACACTGACGATACGGGATAAGCTTTAAATCTCCGGTTTCCCATTCTCCCTGAATCTGATGTACCAGAAGGTCCGAGTCCCCCAAGACCAAGACGTCCTGTACATCCATGTCCACCGCTAATCGCAAACCCAAGATACATGCCTCGTACTCAGCCATATTATTGGTACAATGAAAACGCAGTTGAGCAGTAACAGGATAATGATGTCCTGTTTCAGAGATAAGCACAGCCCCTACTCCGATTCCTTTTGCGTTCGCCGCTCCGTCGAAGAAAAGCTTCCACCCTGGATCCTCAGTTAATTCCAACCCATCAATTTGCAATACTTCTTCGTCCGGAAAATACGTCCTCAAAGGTTCGTATCCGTCATCGACAGGATTCTCGGCTAAGTGATCGGCTAGGGCTTGAGCTTTCATAGCCGTCCTTGTCACGTATATGATGTCGAACTCTGTAAGTAATATTTGCCATTTTGCTAACCTCCCTGTAGGCATAGGTTTCTGGAAAATATACTTCAACGGATCCAAGCGCGAAATGAGGTAAGTGGTGTAAGAAGACAAATAATGTTTTAGCTTTTGGGCTACCCAAGTCAAAGCACAGCAGGTCTTTTCCAAATGAGTGTATTTAACCTCGTGGACCGTGAATTTCTTACTGAGATAGTAAATGGCCCGTTCCTTTCTGCCAGTAAGATCGTGCTGTCCCAACACGTAGCCGAATGAATTCTCCAAAACCGTTAGATAAAGAATCAGGGGTCTACCCGGTTCAGGCGAAACTAGTACGGGCGGGTTTGACAGATACCTTTTGATTTGGTCAAACGCTTCCTGACATTCTGTCGTCCATTCTATCGCAGCGTCTTTCTTCAACAGACAGAATATGGGTTCACAGGTTGGTGTAGGCTAAGCAATAAACCTACTGATGTAATTTAACCTTCCCAACAGACTCATTACCTCTGTTTTATTCTTCGGCGGGGGTAGCTCCTGAATGAACTTGATTTTGGATGGGTCCAACTCAATGCCCCGTCGGCTGACGATGAATCCTAGCAACTTTCCCGATGGAACTCCGAATGCGCATTTGGCCGGATTGAGCTTGATATCATATCTTCGAAGTCTTTGAAAGAACTTCCTGAGGTTGGCAACGTGGTCTTCTTGACGTCTAGATTTTATGATCACATCATCCACGTACACTTCAATTTCCTTGTGTATCATGTCATGGAATACCGTAGTCAGCGCCCTCATGTATGTTGCCTCTGCGTTCTTCAAACCGAACGGCATCACCCGGTAGCAATAAGTCCCCCATGGTGTGATGAAAGCCGTCTTTTCTGCGTCCTCTTCATCCATCAAGATCTGATGATATCCCGCGTAGCAGTCCACAAAGGACCCGATTTCACGTCCGGCGCAATTATCAATCAGGATATGGATATTGGGAAGCGGGAAATTATCCTTAGGGCTCGCCTTGTTGAGATTGCGGTAGTCCACGCATACTATGATCTTCCCGTCTTTCCTTGGCACCGGTACTATGTTAGCCAACCATTCAGGGTATCGAGTGACACGAATGACTTTCGCCTGCAACTGCTTGGTTACTTCCTCCTTGATCTTTACACTCATCTCCGTCTTAAATTTCCGCAGTTTTTGTTTGACGGGCGGGCATGCCGGATCGGTGGGTAATTTATGAACCACTAGATCAGTGCTGAGTCCTGGCATGTCGTCGTACGACCATGCGAAAATGTCTTTAAACTCCATGAGTGTTATGATCAATTCCTCCCTCAGGTTGGGTTCAATATGGACACTTATTCTGGTTTCTTTGACGTCATCTGTGTTCCCCAGATTAACAGCCTCAGTATCATTTAAATTTGGTTTGGGTTTTTCCTCGAAGTGACTTAATTCTTTACCGATTTCTTCTACGGCTTCATCATCGCCGTATTCCGATTCACTCTCGTCACCTCTTATTTCATGCGTTATTATTTCCAAACCCGATTGACTTTCTAGACTGGGTTGATTAATCTTTAGGCACGCCATATCATTAAGATCAGTTGAAAGAAGGCTGTTCAGAAAAGTAAAAAGAAGGAAAATAAACAAAATTAGACACGAAGGGAACAAAATTTCATTAATGGGAACAGTACAAGGAAACAAGCTTGCAAACTCAAATCAAAATGAACTAGAACAAATGGATTTTACTCCGGGGACAAACCCCAACACAAAATTTTCGAAAGAAAACAATCCAAAACAAACTACCAAGACTCCTTCCGGACAGGGAGAGGAGTAGCCTTCCAATTATTCAATTTTGCTTTCGACCCCACACACTGTATCTCGGCATGGCTGGATCCTTCGCCATCCTCGAGCATGCATACATCTACGAATAGGTCCTCGAACTTTCTTAAGAACTCTTCGTCTGGCCTAACCATAGGACTGGGAACCTTTGTCGTCGGATGTCCTCTTACTCCCGACCTGACAAAAGATCGGGAAAGGCGTGGAACAGGCCTCGGGAGCACCCATGTCTTCTCCTTGTTCTTCCTGGCTTGCTGGATGTCCTCTGATGTCGGCTTGAATCCCAAACCGAAGGATCCCACGTTTTCGACCACAGATACCGGTTGTATGATTCCTTGCAGAGATGCACCTAAACCTTTGCCGGGTACGAAACCATTTCTTAGCATTTCATGAGCCACCATGACGTCGGCGGTAATTATTCTGTCATTGGGAATGCATTCCCCTTCTGGAACTCGGTTGGCGGATACCACATTGCAGATCTGGTATACCCATGGCCCAACATCCTCTTCTCTGTCTCAATAAAGGGGATGATGGTGCCTGGTTGTAGATCATTCTCTCCATGGACTACGATCTCCTGTTGGTCCCACTCAAACTTGACTAGTTGGTGTAGGTTGGATGGAACTGCTCTTGCGGCATGGATCCACGGTCGCCCTATCAGAAGGTTATATGACACTACCATGTCCAGCACCTGGAATTCCATGGTGAACTCCACTGGTCCAATTGTCAAAATTAACACTATATCCCCGACCGACGCCTTGCCTCCTCCATCAAACCCTCGAACACATATGCTGTTCTTGCGTATCCTGCCGATGTCCACTTTCAACTTGTTTAGTGTAGAGAGGGGACAAATGTTAGCACTGGATCCATTATCGACTAGGACTTTGGTAACCACCGACTCCTCACACTTTACCGTAAGATATAAAGCCTTATTGTGCTCGGTGCCTTCCTCAGGCAACTCATCATCGGTGAAGGTGATCCGGTTTGCTTCGAAGATCCTGTTGGTGATCTTCTCCAAATGACTCACCGAGATTTTATCAGGTATGTGGGCCTCATTCAGAACTTTCATCAAAGTTTGCCGATGTTCTTCGGAATGTATCAACAAGGACAGCAATGAGATTTGCGCAGGAGTCTTCTTCAGCTGTTCTAGGACAGAATAATCATGCATCTTCATCTTTTTCAGGAATTCCTCTGCCTCTTCGTTAGTTACCGGCTTTTTCAGTGTTGCCGGAGTGGTCTTCCTCAATTCCGTAGGGGCAAAACATCTCCCTGAGCGGGTGAACCCTTGCGCTTCGCAGACTTCCTCGTTAACTTCTTTTCCTTTGTAGGTAATCGTGACCCGATCATAATTCCATGGGATGGCTTTGCTATCAACTATTGGCAATTGTATTGCTGGCTTGATGATGAAAGGATCCATTCGAACACCTGCTACCGTCAAGACGGGTTTGGTTGCTACCCCTGGTACAGTTATTTTTACTTCCCCCGACTTCACCGGCATTTTGTTCACGCTTCCCTTTTCTGCTTCCGACCCTTCTTGTACGTCCTTCTTGCAAATGAGTGACCCATCAAGGTTTGGCCCTTTTCTCATTCCTACCCCGCTAGACTTGATCATCATTACAGTCTGAGAGGTTTTCTCCTTTCCCTCTTCTACCCGTACCAACTCGATCATGTTGGTCTCACGATGAGTTGGAAGTGGATTTTGGTTGATGTTGGGCTCCGCCGGAGTCTGGACCTCAATTCAGCGAGTGTCGATGAGTTCCTGGATGGCTGTTTTCAATCGCCAACACTTTTCTGTGTCGTGCCCCGGACATCCTGAGCAGTATGCACAATTTATTGAATGATCCAGATTCTTTGGAAGAGGATTTGGTAGCTTAGCCTCGACCGGATTTAGCAACCCTACTTGCTTCAAACGGTGGAACAGACTGGTGTAAGACTCCCCCAAGGGAGTGAAAGTCTTTGGCATTGGCGCCCTGTCGCTTTTGAATGCTTGGTTCGGACGAAAGCCCGCACCCGTGGGATTTCTATAGGCTCTTGGGGTGGGTAATTATTCTGTGGATTTGGCGCACGCCATGGTGCCTGGACGGGAGGTGGGCATATGATTGTGCGTGATGGACAGTAAAATGGGGATCGAGTGCCGGATAGTAGTGTTGCGGGTGGTTATATGGATTGTGGAAGTAATTTTGGTGGTGAGGTTGTGGCGGGTTATACTCGGGTGCGGGGCCTCTGTTTCTGAACCATGTTCCGGACTCGACCTGCCGTGACTTCTTCTTTCCTCTTTTGCCCAAGCACTCCTCCGGTACCACTTTGGATAGCTTGAGTGGTGGCTTTCAAAGCTGAATAGCTCATGATCTTGTTGGCTTTCAAGCCTTCCTCGATCATAGCCCCCATCTTTATCACCTCGGTGAATGATTTACCGACGGACGTCACCAGATGTCCGAAATAGGTTGGCTCTAGAGTCTGCAGGAAGTAATCCACCATCTCTCTCTCTCTCTCTCTCATGGGCGGATCTACCCTTGCTGCCTGTTCCCTCCAGCGGAAACCAAATTCTCTGAAACTTTCGGCGGGTTTCTTTTCTAACTTTAGCAATGATAAGCGATCGGGGACTATTTCAAGATTATACTGGAAGTGGCCGATGAATGCTTGAGCCAAATCGTCCTATGTAAACCATCTGCTGGGATCCTGCCTAGTGTACCACTCTAGTACAGACCCCCCAAGCTCCGACCGAAGTAGGCTATCAGAATCTCATCTCGCCCTCCGTCTCCTCGCATTTTACTACAAAACCCTCGAAGATAGGCTACTGGATCACCATGCCCCTCGTATAGGTCAAACTTGGGCATTTTGAACCCGGCCGGCAATTGGACATCTGGGAATGGACACAGATCCTTGTAAGCGACACTGACCTGGTTGCCCAAACCGTGCATATTCCTGAAGGACTGCTCCAGGCTTTTAACTTTTCTAATAACTTCCTCATGTTCCGAACTTTGGAAGTGCTTTTTCGGTTCTACCGGGTTATCCCAGTGAGGGGTGTGTGGATGTGGTTCAGGATCCCTAAAGGTAGGCTCGGGAGGATAGTAAGAATTGTCATGGATTTGAACATGCGGCTCACCGGACGACTTTTGTAGGGTAGCAGGTGGGGGTGCCACAAAAATAGGGGTGACCGGAGGAGGATTTTGTTTGGCTGGTGGAACCTGGGATGTATAAGGGTTTTTCCCTTGATAATATGGATAGATCGGTGCACTTGTCGAGGGATCAATAGGCGGATGCTCTGGTGCTGGTGTAAGAGTAGGAAGGTTAAGTGATGACTGTCCCCTAGCCCAAGCTAGGTGCATCTCTGTTATCTGCCGTTTCAACCGATCTACCTCTTCTTTCATGATCCGTATCTCTGATTTCTCTTCCTCGAGACTTTTACCCGAACTAGACATGCTTGCTGGAATTGGCCCTTTAGATCTAGTACGGTAATGGTGGCTGGCCAGTATATTCTGTCAAACCAACTGCTAAACTTTTCTGGATTGCAACAAACTTTGTTAGCTTACTCAATTTAATAGGCATGTTATCGCACGTTGGGATGCAATGCACCTAATCAATTAACCCTTTCTATATGTTCTCATCGCATGCGTCATTCCAGCTTCTTTTCTTTTCTTTTTCTCTTTTTTTTTTTTTTCTTTTTCCCTTTTTCAATTATCCTTGAAAGCCTTATTGTTATTAATCTTCGTGTTCTTTTCCTTTCTTTTTAGTGGTGGTCGAATTTTATGTGGATTGCCTACGTATCACGTCCCCGCGTGAATCAGACCGAGCGTAGTTCTGGTCACAAGATTGTGGCAAAATTCGGTAATTTTTATATCAAACAAAAAACCCTTAAAGTTACAAAACATGTCTTACATAAAAATAAGAGAAATGCTTGACTCGAAAAAAGGAAAATAAAATGCCAACCGGCTTGACTCAGTATTTCAGCATACATTTTTAATCAAAAGTTTAATGCTCTAAAATTCCTGGGGGCCCGCGAGGCATCATTCGGCCTTGCCGCGGGCCTTGGTGTGAGGTCCTTGTGTAGTCCCCTTAACTCTCTCATGATCTGATGAACATAGCCCATAACTGAAGCAAAAAGGGTGGTGCGGGGCATTTGTTCACAAGCTAAGCACTTCGTGGTGACATAATGCCCTATTTCTCCAATTCTGTCCTTGATCATGTCCCTTTCTCTGAGTAGCTGTTCTATCTGCTGGTTTTTCGCCCCCAATCTTCGAGCGTTGTTGGTGACTTGGTCTAGGAGCCTGTCTATTTGTTCTTGCAATCGGGCCATCAAATTGTGGCAACGGTCGAGGTCTGTTCTAGCATCTCGGGCTTGCTTGAAAACCCGCTCTCTGAGGATAACATTTGCTTCCCTTAGACTAGTGATGATCTCAGTGTAATCTTCTTCCACCCGTTGTAGGTGAAGTGCATGTTGATGTGCCTCATTTCTCCAGCTAGCACGGATCCTCATCGTTTGGGTCTTCGACTCTTCCAATTCTCTTTGGACATCGGCAACTTGGTTTCTCAAACCCTTTATCAATTTTTCGTCTGCTCGACTCCTCAACTGTCTGTCAGCATCCCTTTTCATTTGCTGGATTTGAGCTCTCAAAAAGTCATTTTCTTGTGCCAACTTCTTTTTATCTCCTTCGTTGGCGGCAGCTTGCACATCCCTTTCAAATTGGAGCTCTTGGGTCCGTTGCTCTATCCTGCTAATCTTTGTTCTATAAGCTTCTTCTCTGGCCAACCAGTCCCATTGGTCTTGTGACGCTCCAGCAAACTCCCTGAGGTGGGGCCTTTTGTGGGCCTTTGATGCTCCAGATCTCTGCTATACCATGCAGGGTATTCTGGCGATACTTCACCCCGGGCTCGATCTCGCAACCGAGTGTCTATCTTCAATGTTTGACATTCACTCCAAATCTTTCGGACCAATGCTTCAGGGAACTGTCCTCCCGGTCCAATTTCAACCACATGTGGGCTGAGGTCTTCTTCTTTTGGGATTAATTGGCATCGTCCCAACTGTCTCAATACTCGACCTGCCGCGTGGAGCTGGATGCTGTTGAGGCCCATTAGTAATAAATATGATTCCGTGGCCGATGCATATATGACTTCTTCCACGGGTAGCCAGCCAAGTGTCCATTCTATCTTGCTGGCTGGAATCAAACGCAAAAGTCGTATCCATCCGCTAATCCCCTCTGGCAAATCATGTCCCTCGACCCTCGTAGGAATTCTTCTATACAGGTTTTCTCCGATAAACTATACCTCATAAACTGCGGGCGACGACATAAGTGATCGATCATCCACATTTGGAGCAGTACATTGCAAGCTTCAAAGAAGGCCCCTCCTGCTTTGCAGATAGTGAGTGCACGAGAGATATCTGATATTATCATGGGAGCCAAAGTACTATTGTTTTGTTTCATCAAAGTGTTGACGACCCCTGCCACATGTATGTTGATATTCCCGTCCTTTCTGGGAAATATTAATGAACCTAGGAAAGCTATCATGAAGGCGATGCGTCTGTGCTCTTCCCATTTTAACTGGTTTTCTCCACTGCAGATTTTGCTTTTGTGTTTGTTGAAACCCCCATAATGACCATATTTGTCATATAGAAATGCTAAAGTGCAGAACCCTTCTGATAAGTCTGGGTTGTGTACAGTTCTGCGGATTTTCACAGTATCCAAAAACCTATGTACTGTCACTACCCTTGGCGCAATGAGATATTGTTCCCTCATAGGGACTTTTGGTCTTCCGATATATCCGGCCAATTCTTCCAATGTTGGTGTGAGTTCAAAGTCTGAAAAGTGGAACACATTGTGTGCTGGATCCCAGAATGAGATCAAGGCTCGTATGATGTCTCCTCTCGGGGGAATATTTAGTAGCCCCACTAGATCTCCTAGGTACAGCTTAACTGCGTCTTGTCCTTGCTCGCCCAAGTCGCTCCACCACCTATGCAAACTTGAGGGGACCTTGTTTATGATAACTTCGGTTGTATTCTGACTCGTGCTCATTCTGCACATTTATTAAGGTAGTTTTTAGATGAAAGAAAAATCTTTATTTGACCCAAACAAAACTATCTTTTTCTTTTATTTTTAAAAAAAAACGAAGCGGGCCACAGGAATTGACTGGTCAAAATATTGAGACTGATGAAAGGGTGGTCGTTGAGGCAAAGTTAAATATCCTGGCATTACGTCATTATTTCTTCTTTTTTAAAAAATTATTTTGAAATATAGGGAAGTTGGATCCGTTAAAGGCTGCCTACGTATCTCACACCCGGTGAGAATCAAACCCACGTAGTTCGGTCCGTCAAAACAACTATTTCTTCTTTTATTGACTGACAAAGAAAACACATTTTGTCAAGAAAACCATTTTGTTGGCAAAGTCAACCTTCTGTCGTCTTTTATCAGCAAATTAAATTTATTGACTTGTTGGTAAAACACATTTTTGTATTTTCTGAAAAATATTTATTTCTCCATACTATTTCCTTTTGTTTTTTTTCGTTTTTCTTTAGTATTTAAAAGTCGGTCAGCATGCCAGTCTTAAATAAATGCTTACAACAAACATGATATAGCAAGATGGTCTTTTCATTTCAAGTTGCCTGTCCTAGACGGACCCAACCCCTGTGTTGAGTCCCCTAAGTCAAATGCAACGTGATGCAAATAAACGTTTCCTACTAGGGATCCGGTATGCAGTTATGTTATTCTAAGCTCAAAAACCTCGGTACATGGTCTAACTGTGTACCCAAGCGAACAGCTCGGATTGAGGAGGGGGCTACGTACCGGGGACCCGCGGGATCGTCCGGCTTTGTAACTTATCCTGCCTGTTTTCTTATTTTTGGTATTGACACTAACAGAAAGGGGAGTCTCAACCAGTAAGCACATCCCCCGGAGGTAAGAAGAGAAGGGTTTTCGGCACAGTTTTATATACAGTTCACGCAATATCAAAGCGGTAAACATATAGCAGTTTGTATATACAGTGCAACTAGTATCAAAGCGGTAGACATATAGCACATTAATTAGACATATAATAAGATCAGATATAGGCAAAAACAACAATTTAACTGAGCTCGAATTCTTAAACCCTGAACCGAAGTTCTGAGATGTCCCCAGCAGAGTCGCCAGAGCTGTCACACCTCCTTTTTACGCACCCGCGGGAGCGCGAGGGAGTTTTTCCAATTAAAGGACAATCGAAACAGGATTAATTTATTTAATTCAGAGTCGCCACTTGGGAAAATAATGGTGTCCCGAGTCACCGGTTTAATCCCGAACCGAGGAAATTTATGACTCTGTATTACAGTCTGCAAAACTAGAAACCTGGATAAGGAATTCTGTTAACCCGGGAGAAGGTGTTAGGCATTCCCGAGTTCCGTGGTTTTAGCGTGGTCGCTCAACTGCAATTTTTGTTTTTATCTGATTTCTTTATATTTTTTAATAATGTGCTTTTAATGTTCCGCTTTTCATTTTTTAGAAGAATTGCGACGTCACGAAGACACATTTCGAGTCACACCGCAACCGGTACGCCTGTGACATTGATGTATTTCAGTTTCGCCGGGAGTACGATTTGGGTCGCATAAATGCGCACCCGTAGTTAGGAAAGTAAAATTATTTAAATACGCGCCTAAAGAGTCTATCGTGTTGTTAACTTCGGGAAAGACCGTGAAATTCACTAACGGTCCTTCCAAGTCTAAGGTTTTCATTACAATTAATTTGAGGGCCCCGCAATTTGTGTAGTTTTGTTTGGCGAGGCTCGTCTCATTATTATTTATTAAGGGATGATCCTAACATGGCTATGATTTTCTATTTGATTCTTGTCTCTAAGAAAAATAGAATAAAGAGAGAGGTCCTAATTGATTAATCCGTGAACAACCTTATTAGCAAAAAAACGCATTCACTTACTCATATTGATTATTCGCGTTCAAGCTTGAAGTCCTCTTCATTTTTTTTATTTATTCAATTGCTAATCAAGAAGCACGATTTAAACAACATAATCATAAGCTAATCGTCTTCTAAGTGACTTATGCTTACGCCACGTAATTCGAGTTGTTGAAGTTATCATTCGAAGAAAACATGATTTAATATGAATGAGAGGCCTAAATACTTATTGTTGAATTAACTAACCCTTTCCAATTCATAAGTTTCAAGCAATTCCAAATGATGTATGATCTATATTAACATATTTCAACTTTGCTTCTAACTTTTATCTTGAAAGAAACCTGGATTGGTTTCTAGTTTATGCATATCTCCTACTTTACTAGCTTGAGCCAACATTAGCGACATAGCTTTGCATTTTTAGATCAACACTCCTAGATATAACACTTGCAAGCTATCTACTTAGTTTGGTATTTCCAAAAAAAAACAGTCCAATTTCTAGCATAAGTACAGATATGAGGTAAGAATAGACATGTACATATCTCCTAATGTGTATTCTAATATCATATTTGAACATGCACTTCAACAGGCCAACAGTTGAACATTTTCCAATTCAGCATTTCAATTTGAAGTTACACCAGGCCAGTCTCGAAAAAAATCACATACCTGGAGTTTGAAAATCAAAAAATGGAGGTGAGTCAGTGATAACTCTTAGCAATTGGCAGCTAACAGACAGCAACAACAACAGCAAGCCAAACAGCAACACTCAGCAAACCAGTAACAAAACCACGACCAGCAGAAACAATCGACCCAGAAATAGATGCAAGGAATCCGTGTGAACTTCAGACAAAAACCCAATGAAACAGTAACCGGGAATCTAATGGCAACCCAAGAAGAATCAATTGAAATCCCAGTAAGACCAAATCAAACACAGGTATAAGAGAGCACTAGTTTTTCTGATCTTCCAATGTGTTTGAACTTAAACACTTACAACTCTCACTCTGTTTTCTCTCAAAGAAATGTATGCCTATTCTCTGTCTAAGATCTATTTTCCTTCAATGTTTCTGTTCTCCCAGAATACTTATCCAATGTTATCTATCACTGTTTTTCTTACTCACAGGCTTGTCACACCTCCTTTTTACGCACCCGCGGGAGAGCGAGGGAGTTTTTCCAATTAAAGGACAATCGAAACGGGATCAATTTATTTAATTCAGAGTCGCCACTTGGGAAAATAATGGTGTCCCAAGTCACCGGTTTGATCCCGAACCGAGGAAATTTATGACTCCGTAATATAGTCTGCGAAACTAGAAACCTGGATAAGGAATTCTATTAACCCGGGAGAAGGTGTTAGGCACTCCCGGATTCCGTGGTTTTAGCACGGTCGCTCAACTGCAATTTTTGTTTTGATCTGATTTCTTTACATATTTTAATTAGATGCTTTTACGTTCCGCTTTTCAAGTTTAGAAGAATTGCGACGTCACGAAAACACGTTTCGAGTCACACCGCAACCGGTACGCCTGTGACTTTAATGTATTTCAATTTCGCCGAGAGTAGGATTTGGGTCACATAAATGCACACCCGTATTTAGGAAAATAATTTATTAAAGTCGTGCCTAAAGAGTCTATCGTTTTGTTAATTTTGGAAAAAACCGTGAAATTCGCTAAACGGTCCTCCCATATCTAGGTATTTTATAACAATTAATTGAGGGCCCCGCAATTGTGTATTTTTTTTTGTTTTGGCGAGGCTCGTCTCATTATTTTTTAAAAAAAGAGAATAATTGACTACATTTTCCTATTAAGTTCGTCTCTAAAAATGAAGGGATCCTAATTTATTCACTAAGATTGCCTAATCCGATAATTTACATTAAACAACCATTTTTTTTTCTAAATGATGAACAATAGACAACAATTCAACAAAGTGATACAATTTACTAAATACACACTATAGCATATTGCATATTTTACCAACGATATAACACGAGTTAATACCGGAGCCAACATAATTTACTATACCAATCATGTATCACAAATTCAAATACAAACAACAGTAAAACATGAGGAAATCAAGTAAACAAATACTTATTGAACTTTCTTCAGTTTGAGCAATTTTTTGCCGTCCACATACCATGAAGAAGGGTCCAGTATTTTTAGCCTTGCGGCTGAAGCCTTTTCGTGTGTCTATATCCGTGTATCCCCTTCCCCTCTATGCATGCATGTATCTCTTCTTAAAAAATGAAGAAGAAAAAATCAGTCTCCTGCTTTCTTCATGCCGAAGAAGAAGCCACACTCACGTTTTTTCTCTTTTTCCTTTCAACAAATGAGCTCCCCTTTTTTCTTTTTTCGTTTTTCTGTTCACCTCCTCCCGAAATAGTAATGTCCCCCCCTCAAAAATGCTGAAGCCCTTCCCTTTTTAAAATGAGCTCCCGTTTTTTTTTTGTTTTTTTTTTTTTAATCCCCAAAAAAGGCTCTCTGTTATATTCCTTTTTTAAAGTAGCAGCCCCCTTTGATTCTCTTTTCTTTTGTTTTTAAAATTCTCCTAGCTCAATTCCCACCATGCTTTGGTTCCTGCTTTCTCTTTCTTTATTTTTTCTTTTTCCCTTATTTATTTTTCTTCTGTTTTCTACCAATGCTGAAGGCCCTAGCCCACTCCTCCGTGTCCCTTCCCTTCCGTTCTCTTTTTTTTAAATCCGGAAGAAGCTGACTCCTTTTGTCCGTTGGAAATTCTCCCAATGCCCACGTGAGAGACCAAGAGTCATGGGTCTCCACGTGGGTTTCAAGAATTATGGGCTTCATCTCGTGCTCCGTCTGTGTCCTCCACGTGTGGTGGGCTCGGATTATTATGGGCTAGGTCCGAAAATTATAAAGTCGGGTAATTTGAACCCGAATATTATTCTTTACCCGGAACCGAGAATGAGAACACGGTGTTATTAATTAATCCTACGTAAGCAAAATAACTATAAGACTCATAATTAAAACAAAACTATTTTTTATATTTTTTTCAAGATTAAAGTAACCCCAAAATGTTAATGAAACTATTTATTTATTTATTTCATAATTTTCGTTTTTATATGAAAAATAAAAATATAAAGTACTATTTTTTTGTATTTTTCAAGTTTAAGATGGCTACAAACCATTAATAAAACTATATTTTGTTATTTTTTCATTTGAAGGTAAAAATGAAGTAAAAGAGTCAAAATTAGCTAAGATAGCTATATTAGGACTAAACTAAATATTTTACGCTAAAAATATAAAAAATCTCGGGTAGGGGCAAAAATCACGCGTTTACAAGGCTCACCAAATCTCTATTTTTGTCTCACAACTCCCTAGTGTTCTCTCCTTATGAAAAATTAATTCAGAATTCAAACACTAAGAAAGAATTCTCCAAAACTCTCACAATTTCTCTCAATCTCTGTCTCTTTTTCAATCTGTGTCTATGTCTAAGGTCTGTATGTTTCTATCTATATGCTTCAGAATCCCCCCCTCTAATCTCCCTATCACTCTATACTTATAGTTAAACGCCCTCCACCCTGGATGGCCAGAAAACTCCACTAAAAACTCTTGCCCATCCCTATTTCTGTCCAAACCATCAGACTCCCTGCACTCTCCACTATCCAGTGTCCATGTATGGACTATAATCATTAAAAATGCTAATGGCAGGAGATAGTGGGATACCCTGCTGTACAGCAGGTTCTACTAGCCCCTGCTATGGGCAGGCTTATTAAATAACTAACCTTAATTAAATCCTAACAACTGTATCCAATTAACTCCTAATCCAGAATCAAACAAACAACAAGCCCTAGACTTGTGAATTGCATACGGGCAGACCAGAGAATAAACAAACATACAAACAAGTTAATTTGTTGACGATGTTAAATAAACTAGACATATGAAGCTATTGCAGCATTGAATTTAAACAAGAATTGGCAAAAGAATGGGAATCGACCGAATAAAGGTCTGTTGAGAAAGGTAGAAGAATGCTAAAAATTTCTGAAACTAAACACAAATACACACACGGATTGCAACCAGAAATCGTAAGGGACACGAATTACCTCAAAAGAATCTGCCGACCCAAGCTTCGAACTTGGTTTGGAACTATTGAAGCCAAATGGGCTTTAATCGAGATGTTCTCGATTGAGAACACCTAGACTAAAGTCCCTTGGACTTCAATTACAACTAATCCGGCTTGAATTGGGCTTCTTCAAAAACTAGGGTTCTTGGGACTCGATTTTAGGGCTTTTACAATTCTGGCAAGATTCGAGCTAAGCCGGGGTTAGTAGGGGTGTGAGGGAGGTGTGAGGAGTCACTGGTGTGAATTTGGGGTAGTTTGGCGTGGTTTGGGTTTTAACTCGAATCTTCGATTGAAGATTCGAGACGTTTGGGGATGATTCGAGGTTAACGGACCACGGATTCGTGTAGAGGGGTTTTAGGGGGAGCTATGGTGTTGATTGGGTGGCCATTGGCCTACCGGAACCACCGTGAGGCAATTTCCGGCAGGCGGAGTGCGGCGGAGGCGGTGGGGCTTGGCTTGTCTCTGAGAGAGACGATGGAGGTATGGGTCTGGCTAAGGGGGGGCTGGGTATGAGATTGAACTTATATATGAAATAGGAAATTCAATCCTGATCGTTGGATCATTTACGATCAACGACCAGGATCTCTTCACTTAAACGAAACGACGTCGTGTAGTGTTATTTTAGGACCGGACCGGTCTTTGGAGTGAAACGAGTCGGGTATAATGGAGTGATTGAGGCCGTTGGATCAATTGAAACGGACGGATCAGATTAAAGGCGAATCCGGACTGGGTTTGGGGTAACTCGATTGGGCCTGGTTCTGGACTAGGTTTTGGCCCAAATTTAGTTTCCTTATCTCTTTATTTCCTAAAACTAGACTTTATATTGTATATTATATATATATATATATATATATATATATATATATATATGTAATATATATATATATAGTCAGATTAACTTGTAACACATAATTAATTTTTTACTAACAATTAGCATAATTAAATACCAAATCCTACAATTGTACATTAAATGACAAGAAAAATGCGAAAAAATACCCCCCCCCTTTTTTATGATTTTTTTTCATACAAATAAACTTAACTATTTCCAAGTGCGGAAACTAATCCTAAAAATATAAATGTAACATATTTTGTATATACATTTTTTATCAATTTAAACAAATAGACATGGGCACACAAATGCAAACAAACACAAAAACTCTTTTATTTTGACATTTTGGGAGTAATTCTCGTATAGGGCAAAAATCACGTGCTCACAATCAGCGCCTATGGGACTAGGCTGCTTCTTCCAGCCGAGCTCGCGAACTTTGGGTTTTTTCTGAGGCCCAACGTGATGTATATAAGAATTTGTGGGAGGCTGGCATTATGGCCGAAGCTGCTTTTGAGGGGGCTCGCCAAAAGGCTCGTGAGGTCCGTATTGCCTGTGGTTTTGATGCGATGATGCCAGAGGCTGACGATAGCACGGATGGGGGAGCGGATGGCACCGAATAAAAGGAAAGATTTTTATCGTCTTGTTTGCCGCTTGGCATTTTCTTTCTTTTTCTTGTTTTCCTTCCTTCTTTTTTTATTGGCCGGCGTTGGCCGGTTGTAAGTGGGGATAACCCGCAATTAACTTTGTAAATAAATGAGATCTTTTTTCCGTTATTTGCCTTGTACTTAATTTGTACTTTGCTTTTTTGGGTATTTTTCTTCGCATGCGTTCATGGGAGCTACTTGCCTTTGAGTTTGGCTTTGGTAGGTGTGTTGGTTTTTGTTGACGCCTTTTCTTCTTTGACTCTGGATTAACGAGTCAAAATCGTTGTTTGACGACAGTGGCGCTTGGCCTTAGTCCCAGTTTGGGCGCGGTCGAACTACTACCTTTTCTTCTTTCACTTTTATTCTTTCTTATCGTGCGATTCTATTTCTCAAGTACTGATTGTCCTACTACTTTATTTTTTTGCAGATGGCGAGAACACGTGTTTCTTTTTCTACCGCGCGATAGCCCGATCCCCCAGCAGCTCCTGCGAGGGGTAGAGGTTGAGGCCGAGGTAGGGGCAGAGCTCAGCCCCAGGCAGCAATTCCAAAGGTGGAGCCTTATACTGACTATGATGAGGAAGTTCCAGCCCCAACAGCTCCAGTGGGCCCAACTCAGGTCCCAGGAGGGGTTATGTTCACCCCGGATCTTTAGGATGCTCTAGTCCGATTGGCAGGTTTTATGGACAGTGTCACTAGAGCGGGTTTACTGCCAGTAGCACCAACCACTTCTTAGGCTGGAGGAGGAGTTCAGACTCCTGCTACGCGTACTCCGGAGTAGGTAGCTCCCCGGACTCAGGCTCCAAAGGTTTAGCCCGTAGTGGCAGTTCAGACAGGTGTTACAACCTAGGCCGTTGATGGGGGGCTATGTCTTCATATGCTTTGCGAAGACTTGACCGGTTCTCCAAGCTTTTCACCACCACTTTCAGCGGTGCTTCATCAGAGGATCCCTAAGATTTTCTATTCAATTTCTTGAGATTCTCAGGACCATGGGTATAGTGGAGACCAACAGGGTCGATTTTTACACCTTCAGGCTTGTAGTGTCCGCAATACATGGTGGAGAGATTTTTGTCTATCTAGAGCAGCAGGGTCTCCAGCTTTGACATGGGATCAGTTCGCGGAGTTATTCTTGGAGAAGTTTCTCCCCATCACTCAGTGGGAGGCACTTTGTAGGCAGTTTGAGTGCCTCCATCAGGGCTTCATAACAGTTACACAGTATGAGGCTAGATTTGTTGACTTGGCATGCCATGCAGTTGTGATACTCCCTACAGATCAAGAGAGGGTCTGGAGATTCATTGATGGACTGATTCAGCCGATCCGTTTTCAGATGGCCATGGGAGTTGGTAGTGATATTTCTTTTTAGGAGGCGGCTAATGTGGCCCGCATAGTTGAGATGGCTCTCACACAGGGAGGTGGTCAAATGTTGAACAAGAAGCCTCGTCACTCTGGTAGATTCAGTCGTACCTCATTTAGAGGTAGGGATTTTTATGGTAGAGTTCAGACACCAAGGCCCTTTCAGTCAGCTCTTCAGGCTTCTCATGGTATTCCACGCAATGGTGGTTCCTAGCAGTATCATTCAGATCAACAGCCTATCAGTGCACCCCCACTTCAGAGCGTTCGAAGAGGTCATTTAGGGAGACATGGTCAGTCCAATTCCTCAGTTGCCGCATTCAACTAGGTGTTATGAGTGTGGAGATGTCAGTCACATTAGGAGATATTGCCCGAGATTGAGGGGTGCTCGGTCGCAGTAATAGGGCTCCCGTCCCATAATTCATGCAGCAGGTGATCCACCCGTCGCCCAGCCAGCTAGAGACGGGGGTAGAGGCCATAAAGGTGGAGGTAGAGAGCATAGAGATGGAGCTCAGACCGGTAGAGGTAGAGGGCGGCCAGTAGATGATCATCGTAGAGATGTGGCTTAGGGAGGTGGGGCCCATCCCCATTGTTATGCTTTGCCAGCCAGGCCAGAGGCTGAGTCTTCTGATGCTGTTATTACAGGTACTATTCTGGTCTGTGACAGGGATGCTTCAGTGCTATTTGACCCTGGGTCTACGTATTCATATGTGTCATCTTATTTCGCTCCCTGCTTGGATATGCCTAGTGAGTCCTTCGGTATTCTTGTATGTGTATCCACACCAGTGGGTGATTCTATAGTGGTCGACATAGTCCATCGTTCCTGTGTAGTAGTATTTGAGGGTCTTGAGACCCGTGTTGATCTATTGCTTCTAGACATGGTTGATTTTGATGTCTGGGGATGGATTAGTTGTCCCCGTATCATGCCATCTTGGATTTTCATGCCAAGACTGTGACCTTAGCTTTACTGGACTTGCCCCTAGTGTTATTTCTTATGTTAAGGTTGGACTCATGGTCGAGAAGGGGTGTTTAGCTTATTTGGCATATATTCGTGATTCCAGCACAGAGGTTCCATCTATCGACTTAGTTCCTATTGTTCTGGAGTTCCCAGAGTTTTTCCTTTCAGACCTTTCGGGTATACCGCCCAATAGGGATATTAATTTTTGTATTGATTTGGCCCCAAGCACGCAACCCATTTCTATCCCATCGTATTGTATGTCCCCAAAAGAGCTAAAAGAATTAAATGATTAGTTGCAAGTCTTGCTCGATAAGGGCTTTACCAGGCCTAGTGTTTCTCCTTTGGGCGCACCAGTTCTATTTGTGAAGAAAAAGGATGGATCGAAGAGGATGTGCATTGATTACCGCTAGTTGAATAAGGTGACGATGAAGAACAAGTATCCATTGCCGAGGATTGATGATTTGTTTGAACAGTTGCAGGGTACGAAGGTATTTTCAAAGATAGATTTGAGATCGGGCTATCATCAGTTGAGGATTAGGGCGTCTGATGTCCCTAAAATACCATTTCTCACTCGATGCAGGCATTATGAGTTTTTGATGATGTCATTTGGGTTGACCAATGCCCCAGCAACATTTTTGGAGTTGATGAACCGAGTGTTCAGGCCTTGTTTAGACTTGTTCGTGATAGTCTTCATTGATGATATTCTTGTGTACTCCCGCAGTTAGGAGGAGCACGAGCAGCACCTTAGAGTGTTTCTTCAGACTTTGAAGGATAGCCATATGTATGCCATGTTCTCAAAGTGTGAGTTCTTATTGAGTTTAGTTGCATTTCTTGGTCATGTAGTATCAGTAGAGGGCATTCACGTAGACACGAAGAAGATTGAGGCAGTCAAGAATTGGCCTCGACCTGCTTCAGCTACTGAGATTCAGAGTTTTCTTAGGGTTAGCTGGTTATTATCGTCGATTTATGGAGGGATTCTCATCTTTAGCAACCCCAATGACAAGGTTGACCTAGAAGGGTGCCAAGTTTATGTGGTCAAACGAGTGCGATGATAGCTTTTCGAAGCTCAAGACAGCTCTGACTACGACACCGATATTGGTTTTGCCCACATGTTTAGGGCCTTATACAATTTATTGTGATGCTTGTCGTATTGGGCTTGGCATAATATTAATGCAGGATGGAAGGTTCATTGCTTATGCTTTGAGGCAGTTGAAGATCCACGAGAAAAATTACCCAATCCATGATCTAGAGTTGGCAGCCATTGTTCATGTTTTGAAGATTTGGAGGCATTATTTATATGATGTGACGTGTGAGGTATATACTGATCACAAGAGTCTGCAATACTTGTTCAATCAGAAAGAGTTGAACTTGAGGCAACGAAGATGCTTGGAGCTACTGAAGGTTTATGATGTTACTATTTTGTACCACCCGGGGAGAGCCAATATGGTGGCAGATGCATTGAGCAGGAAGTCAGCCAGCATGGGTAGTCTTGCTTATATTCTGATCAGCCAAAGACCGCTTGCTTTAGATATTCAGGCCTTGGCCAACCGGTTTGTGAGGTTGGACATTTCTGAGCCTAGCCGAATATCAGCTTGCACGGTCGCTCGTTCTTCACTATTGGAGCATATCCGTGATCGGCAGTTTGGTGATCCTCATTTGTGTGTCCGTAGAGACACTATGCAGCGTGGAGGTGCCACGAAGGTGACTTTAGATGTGGATGGTATTTTGAGGTTGTAGAGGCGAGTATGTGTGCTCAATGTCGATGGTATTCGAGAGTTGATCTTAGCAGAGGTCCATAGTTCTCGGTATTCTATTCACCCGGGCGCCGCAAAGATGTATCAGGACTTGCGGCAACATTACTGGTGGTAGGCGATGTCGGTCTCCATTTTGATGGTTTGAGCCGGGAGAGGCTCGGTTGTTGGGTACAGATTTAGTCCAGGAGGCCTTGGATAAGGTCAAGATCATTCAGGACAGGCTTCGTTTGACTCAGTCGCGGCAAAAGAGTTATGCGGATCACAAGGTTTGAGATGTAGCTTTCATGGTTGGCAATCGAGTATTGCTCCATGTATCGCTTATGAAAGGCGTGATGAGATTTGGTAAGAAGGGCAAGCTTAGACCTAGGTACATTGGTCCATTTGAGATACTTAATCGAGTGGGAGAGGTGGCTTATAAACTTGCCTTGCCACCTAGCTTGTCAGTCGTGCATCCATTGTTTCATGTGTCTATGCTTCGGAGGTATCACGACAATCCTACCCACATGTTAGATTTCAGCAGTCCAGTTGGACCAGGTTCTGTCCTACGAGGAGTATCCGATAGTTATTCTAGACCGGAAGGTTCGACAGTTGAGGTCAAAAAGTTTTTCTTCAGTGCATGTTCAGTGGAGAGGTCAGCCTCTTGAGCCATAGACCTTGGAGTCCGAGTCTAATATGCGAACCTATTACCCTCATCTATTTCCTGACTCAGGTAATTCTTTCTTTTGTCCGTTCGAGGACGAACAATTATTTTAGAGGTGGAGGATGTGACAACCTAAAGGGTCATCACCATATTTCTCCTTTTTTCCATACTTCTGAGGTCTTAGAAACCTCACTTTTAGGTGCCTTAATTTGTGTGCGCAGTCCAGGCGCGAAGCCAAAAAAATTTTATGTTAAAATATATGAATTCTGTGAAACATTTGAAGAATAATGATATTAATATTGATATAGTTGACTTTGTTTAACATTTTGGGTAAACCAACCCGGACTGGTGATGTGACAGTCCCAGGAGGTCCGTAGAAAAATATGAGACTCAGGCATATGCCCGAAGTCGAAATCCGAGGTCCGAAACCCCGGTAAAAGAATTTTTCTGTTAAATTATTTTCTGAAATTATTAAAGAAAAATAGAAATGAAAATGAGTTAGAAAATATAGGTATCAGGCACGTATTTTGGTTCTGATGCCCGGTACAAGTCTTAAATATGTGTTAAGCACTATCTGTTAAGTTTGGTTAAAAACGGATGTCATTTGACGTATTTTGGACTAAAAATGGGAAATTGGAAGTTTATGAACTTTGAAATGAAAATTATGAGTTCTGGGGGTTGATTCTTTGATTTTGAAGTTATTTTAGCAATTTGGTCACTCGAGCAAGTTCGTAAGAGGATATTGAGTTAGTGTGTGTGTTTGGATAGGAGCCCCGAGGGCTCGGAAGTGTTTTCGGGGGTGTATGGGATGGTTTGGAATATAAATGTGTTGCAGAAATTCTACTATTGGCTTTCAGTGAAAATCTTCATCGCGTTCGCAACATCCCATTCGCGTTCGCGTAGATTTTCTTCCTTAGAGCTTCGTGTTTGCGTTCAGGCCATCGCGATCGCGGGGCCTTGTTGTTTCCTTAACGCGTTCGCGTGGTCCCTCACGCGTTCGCGTATGCCAAGATTTTAGACCCCAAAAACGTACTCTACGCGTTGGCATTACCGAGTCGCGAACGCGGTGACATGAGCTCCTTCTTCTACGCGATCGCGGTTAGCACCACGCGAACGCGATGCCTTGACTTGTTCAAACCTTCGGGACCACGTCCCTTTTCATGCGAACGCAGAGGGTAATTTTGCCCAGTTATTTTTATATACCCAAAACAGTGTCATTACGGGTTTTTTCATAAAATTTCACACGAGCTCCTCCCTTAAATCCTCCATAGACAACATTCAAGCTTTTCTTCCTCCATAACTCTTTGGATATCATTGTTTCGAAGTTGGATTCTAAAGGAAAAACGGTTTTAGAGCCTTGATTGCTATTTTCGGACCGAGGTAAGTGTTTGTTCTAACTTTGACTTGAAGGATTAGGATTAGGATGTTATTTGCTATTTGCCAAATGTGGAGTACAATGTATAGGTATGGTGACAATTATCTATGCACCGGAGTCTAGCATGACCGTGGGTCTTATATGTGTTGGACTTAGATTTAATGGTACATCTTTCTTGCTTGGGTTGATGGGTATAATATAATGTGAATAGTTGAGGAAGGTTTATGATTGATTTTGGCTGTTGGAGCATTGTCTCGAACTAGAAATTGTACACGAGGGATCGGTGATTAAAAAAGGATCGCGTAGCGATTAGTCCCTTACCGGGACGTAAGTATTTATTGTATTCTCCCTTACCGGGTTGTTTGAATTGATAGTTCTATTCCCTTGCTGGGATTTTCTATTGATTATTGTTACTCCGCCCGCACTTGAGTTGCAGTCGTTGTTTGGGTGAGTTCTTTGTATTAAATGTTGAGGAGCGGGTTGTATGCCGCAACGATATTGATTATTGATGAATATTGAGGATCGAATTGCGCACGTAACGATATTAATTGCTAAGGATCGGGTTGCACGTCGCAATGGTGATAACTATTGAGGATCGGGTTGCACGCGCAATGGAGTATAGACTGGGTGTATTGTGTTCGTATGCAGAGACTTCCTTTGTTTCCTTATCAATGTTATTGTTCAGTTTTACTTCTTTACGGATAATTTCTATACTTGACTGTAGTATTCCCCCATCATGTCCCTCCCCCTTTCTACTGCTTAAATTGGTATGTTTTATGTTATTGCACATATATTTGTACATGTTATTTGTGGTAGGTCCTGTCTAGCCTCGTCATTACCTCGCCGGGGTTAGGCCAGACACTTACCAGCATATGGGGTCGGTTATACTGATTCTACACTCTGTGCATTTTTTTTGCACAGATCAGGACGCAACTTTCGAACCGCAGCAGTACTAGACTGGGAGCAGGCCTTTAGTCCATGGACTCTTAAGGTAGCCTCGCAGACGGCGGGCCCGTAGTCTCTTCTATTTTTATTTAGTTTGTTAGCTTTTATATTGAGACATATTGTTATACTTTCTTTTAGACGGTTGTATTTAGTAATCTTAAAAGTTTGTGAGTAGTGACACCAGGTTCTGGGTAGAAACATGTTTCAAACTTCCGCAATTTTTTTTGGATTTATTTTATTTAAGTTTAAAGTCTTCTGCACTCGTTTTATTGATTATCATTTATTATATTGTTGAGATTTATCATAGAATGTTAATATTGGTTGGCCATCACGACTCCCGATGGTGGAAAATTCGGGTCATGACAATATATTTTAAATTAATAATATTTAATCTAGATACTTACAAAAACTAAAAATATATATTTTGTTAGAACGACATGGAACTCATCTTTGATAAAAAAAAATAATATTTATAAATATAATGTCATAACATTATTCAAATATTTCGCAAAACTAAACTATCAATTCTAACTAAAACATGAACAGTATGCAATGTGAGCCAATATGACTAAACAAGTAAATTGGAACCATAAATATAACACAATTTAAGTTGTAGTAAGTTCCACTACATCTTAAGATTAGGAAACATAATAAGTTTATAACAACATTCAACTATGGAATTCCACTTTAATTGCATCACTCATTATATGCCATGTTTATTAATGACTCATTATTTCTAATATAAGGAGTGTAGTTTAAAAAAAAATAGAATAATAAAATAAATAAAAAATAAAATATAAATAATTACATGGAATCACAAGAAGTAAATGTGGAGAAATAAAAGATAAATAATATACAAAGAAAAATATTAAAATTTTAAAAGAGATTAAAAAGTAAAAATAAAATTAAAAAATTAAAATAATAGAAATAAAAAGTTATAAAGAAATAAATTAAAATTAAAATAAAAAGAAAAGAAACTAAAGGCCAACTGTAATTACACAATACAATTATTACAAATTCTCCCCCCCCCCCCCGAGAATTGGATAGTATAATTACATTCATCTAATTATACCAAATTCCATGCTAATCAAGTAATTACTTGGCCAAACAAACATGTCAAACTATGTAATTATACCCCATTACACCCAAATTTATTTCCAAACAAGCTCTTAATCTTTTTTATTCCCTATGTTTTATACTTTATCACAATTACTCACATTACATTTAGCACAACTAAACAATTTCTCTTCACTTAAAAATTTGGGATGATTTACAATGGAATAGAACCCTCTATTTATAGGGAGAGTTTGACTTAGCCTCCAAGTAATAAATCCTAGAATCTCTCTAAATATGGACATTCACCATAAATAGAATTCTATTTATAACACTCCCCCTGAATGTCTATTCAACAGATAATGTGCCCCATTAAAACCTTAACTAAAAGAAAACCCAATGGGAAAAAAATCTAGAGAAGGAAAAAGAGTACACATATCTAACAATACGCCTTTTGGTTGCCTCGTTAAAAACCTCGCAAGGATAACCCAGTGGGACAAAACCCTATAAGAGAAAAAGAGTGCAACGCGCATTAACTCCCCCCGATGAGAACATCAATTCACATCCTTAGCTTTTGCATCCCAATCTTATGCACTAGCTTCTTGAAGGTCAAAGATTTTATATCAGTTTCAATATATTTTCATAATGACATAACATAGAGATCTCTTCATTCATATATTCAGGTACATGAATCTCTCGTGAGATATTACGAAGTGTTATGTCATGTGATCTTCTAGATCACTTGTCTCCTTTATTATGATCATTTTGATCATCTGCTCATCTTCTTTATCAAGAAGTTTATTTGAAACCGATTGTCTATACGCTTTAAGCTTACCATAGACTTTGTCCTTTTAGGACTTATTATAATATGAACATTTGTAGTGAGAATACAATTACTTTCTTTGAGTCAGCAAATGCGTCTGACATGCTTTGCAATAAATTGCTCATGAACTATCCTTTTATGAACTTCAAGTTCATATTATTTTATTCGAGGATCTAGATGTATAAATGATAATTCATTCCATGTAATTTTTTCTCAACTGTTGTATGTTGTCTCCCCCTCATGTTAGAAAAACTAACTTGTTTCCTCAACTTTGAGAACTCATCTTTGTTTGTTATGGTGTTAATCAAAATATACATCACTTATTAATAATAATAATAAGATGTAATTATTTGGTTCCTGACCCTGAACCACTGTGAGGGGAGAATGTAATATATACTTTCGTATATAACCTATATCAAACTGATATTGATAACTTTGTTCTCATAAGCATAATTTAGCTATTAAGTGGAGGCACTCAATAAATTATTTGCTAAACCAGATGTGATATAGACCAACTTATCAAGATGAACTTCTTGAATAGAAAATCTGAAAATTATGCTCTAAATCAAATTATTGAGCAAGTTACCTCGCACACACCGACCGGGTTGCGGGTTAATAATAATTGCACATGTAACCATCTCATAGATGCATCTTATGTGGTATACGTGGAGGGTGAATGGGCCCATATTCACCTTTGATATTTTCAGTATTCATGGGATTCAATCCCAATTTTAATTGGTCTACTAATTAATGAGAACAAGCAATGTAAGAGAATTCGTAAAGAACTTTCTAGTTCTTTAATATTTACCCATGTGAATTCTCTATTATTTTTGCACATCATACTTAAATTGATATGGCAAATCAATTATGCCAACTGGATAAATTATCAATATTGATAAACTTCATATTTACACCATGATGTGTGCAATTATGAATAAACTCCAAGTTTATTATGATATGTGTTTTTATATCAACAAAATATCCACTTCATTGTGGTATTCTTTTATTCGTGTAGTACAAATTGGAGAATAAAGCGGGTAGCTTTTCACGTACATATTACCCAGCTACAATAAGTTGTAGTAATAGAAGATATTAAATATTTTCTTTATTTATAGCCTCAATATAATCAACCGCTTTTGCGTATACTTTGGAAACTGAATAAGTTTCTTTGAGACTTACTACAACACAATACATTATTGATATCAATTATGTTTCTCCAAAATAGTAATAATTGGCTCTTCTAGAGTTCTCAATTAATTTGGTACTACCACATATTCATCAACATCCATAAGGTGAATATCTCTTTTAAAGAGAAACTATACCATTATGGCCATGGTCAAAATCATTATAGGCAAAATATGTTGCTTCTATTACTTTTGCCGTGTAATAATCCACTGCCATAATATTTTGGCTAATCACAATGGGTACGTGATCAATGACCATTCATGCCATAATAATGAAATTATTTTCTTATTTCATCTCAAACCTCTTTCTAGAGATGAGTGTGGTATGTTCAATACCAATAGCATGTTCATATTCTTTCAAGAATGAATATGTCTTCATAAATCAGTTGTTGTCACATTCCCATCATAAATGGACCATATATGTGCTATATAAAATCTCACGTCAAATCAATGATAAATATTAGCTTCACAGAGTGAAGTATTATTTTGAGAATTCTTATTATTCTCATTATCACAATGATGCCGATTATAATTTCGTCTATTGCCACGTTCACATCCATTGATACATTCACGGTAATAATTTTATCTTCTTTCAGACTTATCACATACTGCTATCACATTCTCTAAAGGGAATGAGAATGGAGCAAATTCAATGTGACAGATTTTCACTTTGTGTGCTCACGATCATACATGATCAAGACATAGAAATTTTACCACTTCACGTGGTTATAATTTCTTACAAACTCTATTAGAGTTATAATCAAATTTTATTGTCTTTGCTTGTATATAAAATCAAATTATAATATTTCAAGAATTTAAAAAAGAAAAATAAGATGAAATATTTACCTTAGAATTAAGAATTTACTCCCAAAGCTTGGAAATCCCTTGTCTTTTTGACTTCTGCGGGTGGAAAACGTACATATTATACTGCCTTTAATATATCTCATTGTGAAGGCTCGTCAATGGATAACGTGGTGGAATTTTAAAGAAAGACAATGCCAGCTTCCATGATTAAGCCTCTATTCATACAGTTGCATTGGCAAAGCCAATGCGTCAATTGTCTAATATAATATTCAAGAAATCAGAATGAGTTTATCTTGATTTCAGCAGCCACGGGTGGTACCATCAAGCTTTCAAAGATGAGTATTAATATAGGCTAAATTTTAATAGATAATTAGAGACTCGTGTTGATAACGTATTATAACAAAGTTATTAAAATCCTTAAAAGTCCAAAGAGCACGTGTAATTCCCCCAGATTTTTTGAAATTATTAATAATATCATTAAAATCCCCTAGCAACATAGAATGGTTTCCCCAAGATACTGATCAAGTAATAAATTCACCCCATTATTTCTTTCTAGTTTCTCGATCTATGCTCGCATATACAAAAATATAATAAAAAATAATATTCTTTTCGTTTTGTTTGAATAAAAAAATTAATATGCAAAATTTTAGTTTAAGTAATTAATATTTATAGAATTGTATATTTTTATTTAAAATTAAATTATTTGAAATATAAAAAGATATCACTTTTTTAGAACAGCTTAAAAAACCATAATATAAATTGAAATAGAGGGATTTTTGTATTTTTTTTTTTTTGAAAACCCAATAATTGATACAAATATCAAGTTTCCAAGTGCCTAAAAGCATTTTCCAGTGAGATTTTATACTGTGAGCGAGAGAGCGGTGGGTGTTATCAGCCGAGGAAGCACCGGAAAAAGAAACAATGGATAAAGCAACACCTGTACGGAACTCCCATACATCCACCGCCGATCTACTTACCTGGTCGGATGTCCCGCCGTCGTCCAACTCTTCAGCCACCTTCACTCCCGGCGGTGCCTCTGGTCATCATTTCGGCTCCGGCGCTCGCTCTCATCAGGCGAGTCATCCTTTCATCAAGGCTAATCTAAAGTTGTAGTATAAAACCTAAATTGCTTAGGTTTTAATATTTGCGAATTTATTTAGTTTATGTTTAAACAGGATTTGTAGTCAGAATTACATATAAATAGATTTTCTAGTTTCTAGGTTTGATACTATTACAAAAAGAGGTGTTGCTAACTATTTTTAAGTGTGGAAAATTGTATAGATCATTCAAAGATTTATTGAGTAAAATTATTTTTCCTCCAGCTATTGTGTAATTTAGGGGTTTTGCTTTTTTGTTTTCCTGTTTCCTTTGCAGCCATCTGATAGAATCAGTAAGGTATTTAGCGGTCAGATCACTACTGAAGAAGCTGAAGGCTTAAACATCCGGTAACACAAAGGAGTAATTTAATTCGTTTTTAAATTGTTTGGCATTTTCATTGGCCTCTTTTTTAACATGCTCTCTTCTTCTATGCTGTCATGTTTTTTTAAACGTTCAGATCTTTGCATTTTCTCCTTATATACGGCGATTCGGTAATTTATTAGATAGGTAGATCTGATAATGCATTTTATTATTTATTTTTGCTTCCTTTTTTAATCTCATGTTGATACTTATTAGAGCTAGTATTCATCTGCTCGCATGGGTGGAGCTAGAGGCCAAAGTATGGGTTCGGCGGCATTAACTTTAATCCAAACTCTGTATTTGTCTTAAGAAATTCATTTAATATTACAAATTATTAATTTAGAACCCAATAAATTAAAATGGCTACCCACAAATTTCATCTGCTTGCCTTTGTTGATCTCTCTCTATATATATATCCAATTGTCTTGTTTCAACCGGTTCTGTTTGCTTACTATGACTCTAAATTTCATTTGGTACCAATGTAGGCTTTTATTTATTTGGGAAGGTGGCTTGAGTACTGAAAATTAGTTAAGCAAAGGGCTAACGAGTCCCCCTGTTGAATAAGCTTGCATAGGCAATAGCTTTGGCTTGGACATCAGTGGTTTAGTCTTCATTGTATTGACAATGACAAAGTGGTCATTGCGTAAAGATATGAGTTTCTTGTTCCCGAGACATGTCATAGTTGACTATATTTGTAGGTATTTTAGTTTGATGTTTTCTTGTTGATAACTGGTAGATAGCATACATGGGTTTTAAAATTTGACATTTGGCATGTTGATAGGAAGTATAACAAATTTAAGTATTTCACTAACAAGTGAGAAGGCTATGGGGAAATTTTTGAGGAAAATAAAAGACTGAGATGGACAAGGCAAATTTTTATGACCATTTAGAATATTATATTACCAGAATCGGGAAAATCGATATCATTAGGATTAAATTGGTGAAAATTACAGCTTCATGCTCTTGTGTATTCACTCAATTTTATTACGCCCTCATCTTTGACCTACTTGAAGTAGGTGGTTGCCTTCATTTTTGCATATTATTCCAGTGTCAAGTCCAAGAGATGCTCATATCTGGTTTGTACCTATTTCGTGGACTGAAATATTCTTCTAATGCGTAGTTATGAAGCCTTGGAGATTAGAAAGTTTTTATGGTGTATTGGGAACTAATATCGCTTCAGAATATAAGTAGCAAACTGCTGCCGAGATTTAAATGGATTGCAAAACTTCAAGTTGTTTGTCCTGGTTATGCACCATGATGGGCATGCTATCTAACTAGCATTTTCTATCTCCTTTTTTTATTTCTTTATTGATCAACGATCTTGTAAAGTTATGCATACGGAGATGAATGGCACTTCTAGGTTGACATTTAATTTTGTGTTAATTCTTTTCTCCACCTCTGTAGTGTTTTAGAGTAATTGAAGCAAATTTTGGATTGTGTTGTCTTAACTCGTAAATTTTTTCTTTGATAAGATAAGATAAATTTCATTAGTAGAGTACCAAGAAGGTACTACACACAACAAAAAAGAGATTACAACATTACTGATTTAATATACCCCCAAGAATTCCAAAACAATAAAATACTCGAAAAGCAACAACAATAACAACGACCATGAACCCAGTGTAATCCCACAAGTGGGGTCTGGGGAGATTAATGTGTACATAGACCTACCCCTACCTTGTAAAGGTAGAGAGTCTGTTTCCGAAAAATACTCCTACAGCAAAAGTATGGATTCTTGAAATTTATTACATTATCAATATATATATATATATATATATATATATATATATATATATATATATATATATATATATATATATATATTCTTTCTTTACATTAGAGATATGAGTCTTTGATCTTCAAAGTATCTCTTATTCTTTTCCAACTAGATAGTCCAAAAGGTGCAAGAGGAATGGTCTTCCAGACTTGCTTCATCTTTTGCTCATATTCTGAGTGTGCCAGCACTCCAATACACACCTCTTACACCTTGTGGCATCACCCAATGCAGCCCAAAAGTGCATAGGGATTAATCCCAGATCTGTCTTGTTTGTGTGCAGTGCACGAAGAGATGACTTGCAGATTCTATTGACTCTTCACAGGAAAAACATCTACTGCACAGATAGTATCCTTTCTTTTGTAGCATGTCTTGAGTTAAGAAGGCACTACTAACTGCAATCCATCTAAAACAAGTTACCTTAGGAGGGGATCTTGTTTTCAATAACATCTTCCAATGCCATGTCAAATTCCAATTCACAGCTTGTTTTTGCAGAAGACTGTATCAACTTTAAACTGAATTTTTTTATCGTTTTCAACCAGATCTGAAAGTTCAACCTGTTAACACCAAGGCTAACAGGTCCCGAACAATGTATTACCTGACTAATCTCATCTAATTCACAGGCATTAGAATTCCTCCTGAGATCAAGCTGCCAACCAGACCCAATATAGCATTCAGCAACTGTACATGCTACATTGTTTAATTTTGGATGCACTATACAACATAGGGATCTTTAGACTTTCCCCGTCTAGCCAAGCATTACTCTTAAACCTGATTCTTCTCCGATTCCCAACCTCCAATTTTACATATTGTTGAAATTCTGGCCAAAATTTACATATTTGTTTCCTGATACCCACTTCAGTAGGGTCTTAATTTATAATTTAATTGAACCAAGAGGTTCTGTTTGATAAAGAAATGAAATCCAGTGACTCGACAACAACTTCAAAGTTATGTGCTGTGATCCTTTGGACTGAGTCTTGTTAAAACTTTTCTTCAGGAAACCTTGTTCAGGGTATAAACTGAGCAACATATTTTCTGCTGGTGGTGAAGATGGTACATTAGAATCTAGAACTGATGATGGCAGTTTTAGCAGTAGGACATCAGTGCGCATTGTTCAGGTACTTCTTTTCTCCTTTCAAGGAAAATGATTTACATTGAACTAGCAGTGTGAGCATACTACCTAATTAGAAAATCGGTGAATGTCGATTTAACCAAATTTTTTAATGGTGCATTGTAGCAAGCTACAAATGGAATAAGCCAGATTTCATTCAGTAATGAAGAAAACATTTCTCCAAAGAAGCCTACCACTCTGACCGAAGTGGCAAAGCAGCGTGAGTTGAGTGGAAACATAGAAAGTGAGTCAGATAACAAAATCAAGAAGCATCTATCAGATGCAAAGACCAAGGAGCTTAGTGGAAATGATATCTTTGGCCCTCCTCCAGAAGTTCCTACTGGGTCACTGGCTGCTGCGCGGTCCTTGGAGTCGAAAGAAAGCAAAGACATGGGTGAACCTGCCTCACGAACTGTACGCACATCTGTTAGGGTTTCTAATGTGAGTTGTCTTTGAGGCTTGTTTCATTATTCCTTTCATCTTATTTGAGAGAAAAAAATGATTAAGAGTTGTGACAATGTTGGTGTTCTTTAACACGGATTGAATTCTTCAGGTGCTTTAAAGTTTAGAAAAGAAAAGGTTAAGATCCAGTAAGATGCTCTTAACCTTACCCTGAGACTTAAAAAGGAATTGGTCAAATTACTTTGCTTTACCGCCTCCCGTGTCTTAATAATTCAAAGAACAAAAGAGTTGCAATCCAGTAAGACTCATTTTTATAGTGGTACCTGTAGAAATCAACTACTCAAGTGTTCTATTTTCTCCACAATATCTGATGTTGGCTAAGATTGATGTTTACTGTCTAATTATGTCAAATCTTATCTTGTACCTAAAATTGGACTTGGTTGTTATCCTTTTCTTTATTTGGCTTCTACTATTATGGGCTCTCATTACTCTTACCGCATTCTGTAGCCTGCTGGTGGTCAAAGCAGTATCTGGTTTGGTGATGAACCTGTTGGCAAGACAACAAAGAAAACACATAACCAGAAGTTTGCAGAATTGACGGGGAATGACATTTTCAAGGGAGATATTCCTCCTGGATCCGCAGAGAAGCTGCTGAGCAGCGCTAAGCTGAAAGAAATGAGTGGCAGTGATATATTTTCTGATGGAAAAATTGAATCAAGGGATCACCTTGGGGGTGTGCGCAAACCACCTGGTGGGGAAAGCACCATTTCATTAGTGTAATCATGTCAAGTGGCTTTCATGCTGACCTGCAGTGTCTCTGACAAATTTCAGCTACTTTCTGACCAGTGAGGACTTCATGGCATTTAAGATTGTAGAATGTAAATTTTGATGTGTTAATACTCTAATGTGCTACAAAAAGTCAGAGTAGTTAGCCGCTGAGCATTTCTCTGTTGTACACTTGTACTGTTGTAGCAGCTTATAAACTGGCAATCCTGGGAACACCTAGTCCGTTCATTTTACTTCAGTTGGCTTGATCAGTTGTTCTATATCCAAGAAAGAAATGAGATGTCGAAACTGATTCTTGCAAATAATGTAATTTTAGTTCTCTTCTGCTAACTGCTGAATAAACGCAAACGAGGAACTTCTGTTCAAGAAAAACCGAGGATGGTCTTTACCTTGTCAGTATTTCCTGGTTGATCATTGTCATAATTTCACAGTGCTTTCAGCTGTTATTCTGATGATCTCCTCATCACTCATCAGTGTAGGCCTTGTTAGAGATCTTTTCATGCGGTATATTTGCTTACTTTCATGCCAGTGACAGGTTCACCTTGTCTCTATCATATCTGAATGCAGTTACAAGAGGATGCACTCAGAAATTTGCCTGTAGTTATCTTTTCGTCATTTCTTGTCAATGACATGTTACAACACTGCATTAGAAGAGCTGTTTGGAAACTAGTTCTAGCATATATTATGGTAAGATTTATTTGTTATTTGTACTGTAAATATTAATAGGATATAACTTATGATATGTTGAAAATTTTGCCGCAAGAAATCAATGTAAGGCAAAATCATTGAAGATATCTTAAAAAGAGGAAAAGGGCCAACGGGACAAAATAAATTAGCAAAGTAAATAATTGTCGGTAAATCTTGTAGCCTAAGATATTTATAGGTAAATAAAATAAAAAACTTGACCTCTCTTAATTTTTCAATTTATAAAAGAAATCGTGTGTACAGGATATACAGCAGAAAGTGGCTTTTACGATTAGTTTACGTTTAGATCACATTCT